>VXAY01004622.1:317413-329857 GCA_013399855.1 Oxyruncus cristatus
CCCATGGGCAGGCAGCTGTTCAGCCATCTCCAGGAGAGCAGGGCCTCATAACGCGTAATGGTGACGTGGGAAGACATCACTGCAAACATCCTCCCTTCCTCCTCCTTCCTCCAGCTTTATATATTGAGCATGAGGTCATCTGGTCCGGAATACCCCCGGGGTCACCTGTCCCAGCTGTGTCTCCTCCCAACCTCCCCATACACCCCCAACTTCCTCACCAGCGTGGCAGTATAAAAAGCAGAAAAGGCCTTGGCTCTGCGTAAGCACTGCTCAGTAATATATTAGCAACACTGTGTTCAGCACAAATCCAAAACAGAGTCCCGCACTAGCCACCGCGAAGAAAATTAACTCTACCCCAACCAAAACCAGCATACCTTCCATCCACAAATAAATGAAAACTCTAAGCAAATAAGTTATTATTTTCAAAAACTGTGTCACTTCAGAAGATTGGTCCCAATCATAAGTTTATAATTTATTATTTTTACACATTTTCGCCCAGCTAAGTACACAATGAAGTCAGACTTAAAACTGAGATAAATAGGTCCAACTCCCTGTGCGGAGCCACCCATGCCTGACAGCTGGCTTTAAACCATCAGCTGTATCTGGCACAAGAGACGAAGGATCTAGGAAGATGCTATATTGCATACGTACAACTGCCTGCAGTAGAAATGTATGAGACATTAGCATCAGACCATAAAAATGGGAGGAGTAAAAAGTGGAAAGAAGAAAACTAAGAGGGTGAAATGTCGCTTAACATCTCACTAAATCCACGCGTGCCTCATTGGACATGGATTGGATGCGATAACTAGCTGGACTGAACTCTGACTTGAGCACAAATGGACACCGTTCTCCAAACCCTACAGGCATCAGCAACTCTACTTCCACACGTGGTCTGAAATGAAAGGACATCAGAAGCTTCAATGAGCTTATCAACCCATTCAAATTCAGATTTTACACAGTCCCTCAGTATTCTCCCCTCCCTTTTTCTTCTTTCTCCCTCCCTCGCCCCAACAACTACTTGCATAACTGCCTTTTGGTGGCACTTATCCCAGTAGTTATTGCTGTAGAGGCAAGAGTGGTACAGAAAGACCTAATCAAAGCATTTTTGCTTTTCTTTCCCTGCAGTCACGGGAATATTCACAGGGTCAACCCAGACCACCTTTCTCTTAACAACAGCTTAACAATCTTAACGCAGCATGCAAGGAATCTGACATTGCCTTGGCCAGTCCGACTTTTTAAAAATCGTGTAGAAAGCAGCTGTACAGTAACAAACATGAAAGATGACTAACACAATGTACAATCTTTCCAAACAACAGCCGAGCATGGCTATTGTAAGAGACAAGCTGGGTTTTTCAAGTATTTGAGCAACTGGCAAAAACTCAAAGCATCAGCTGTTCCTCAAACCTGCCTTTTGTCCTTTCACATCCCCAAAAAGGTACTGCAATTAACACTAGTGCTAAAAATGCGTGGCTGAATTTCATGGTTCTTTATATATTCACAAATACCACAAAACAAATGCCAGTTCATTAAACAGACTCTCTACTTGTGAATGTTTACTTATTACATTTTCTCAAAGACACTGTTCAATCCATTTTTTAAGCACTTCAGAAGTTTCTTCTTATGTCCTCCAGTAAAATACCACAAAGCTAAACATTTTACCATGAAAAAGAGCTTTCTTTACATGAATCCAAATTTCTCCCTCAATACATTCTATTGTTGTCAGAGAGCTTTAAAGCTTTTCATTTTTGAATCTCACAGACCTCTGTAGAAAGAACATACCATAATTCTCCTTCTACAGAGAAGAAAAACAGGAGATGGATTGAATACGCAGCTTGTCAGAAGTATTGTACCAGACAGGATTCCTTTCAAACTTAAGCACCTAAATTTATATGACTACATACATTTGAGCTCAGCAAAAGCCCAAAGAGCAACTAAATCACTGCATCTCTTGATAGATACAAGAATGGACACAGTGAGCTCAAACACCTCATGTGTAAGTTCTGCTATGCACACACCTTAATTTCAGTGTCTGAATCTAGAACTGCATTTCACCTATAAAACCACAGAAATACTGACAGTTTCCTCACCTGAAGCCACACAAGTTTCAAGTTGCACTATGTCCTAATCACAGCCTCCATGTCTAGGGCATTTCAACATTTTAAATGTTTGCAGACAGTTAAGTTTCCCCATACTTAATGTCCTAAAACTCAATCCAACACACAATTTCCATCTCTGAATGGCACACAATTTGGTATTATTGCCCATTTTCCTATTCAAGTTCCTAATTCTGGATAGCCTACCATCAGTCACCTTCAAAATTCATGTATGTGCTAAATAGGAATAGAAGGAAAAGCAAGAAGATGAAAGATCCCAAGCACTGATTTTGGAGATGCTCTTCATCCCCATTTTCCAACACCCCCCAGAGTCACCATTACCACAGATCTCCCTGTCCTCCAAAGGCTCTTCATTCTTCTCAAGACACAAAAGGCTACAGGAATAGCAAATACTGCTATCCTTGTTATCACAAGGGGAGAAGAAGAATGAATGTGTCTTTAATGTACATCCCCTTCAGTATTTCCTTGTCCTAAATGACTGGGAACCTGATGTTTGTGAACCTTTCCTACTTGCCATCTCTGAATGTCACTTACTACCTTATCAGTAATGACAAGTTAAGAACAAATAAACTGGAACTAGCATATAATGTGGAAGTTACTGAATTCAAGATCTGTCTGATGTCATTCATCTGCACTTTCAGATGTTTTGTGTTTTGTTTTTTTTAAACTGGCTTCATTCTAACAAGAATTTGAATCCACATTTTGCATCCTACAAAAAAAACATACAATAACTGATGGCTAAATATTCTGTAACAGTGCTCCAATGACCCAGAATTAGTTGATATTTATCAAAAGGCATATAAAAAGACTGATTTTTTAATAGCACCTTCTAGTTATTCTAGTTCTAACAAGTATGCAATTCCTCTCTCAGTCACGTTACTATGTAACAAATACCAAAACAAAAACAATGCTTTAACAATTATGCATTAAGTACCAAGAAGTTTACTCTTATTAGAACTATCCCAATCTAAAGGACAGTGTATTTTTTAGTTCATATACAAGTTTTTTATGTTTTTCATAATTTTTAATGCAACTCTTCTGATTTTTATATGAGTTTGTTGACACAAGGCCAGACTTTTGAAACAAGTACACACAAAGTCTAATAGAATTCTATTTCCTAAGGATAACTAAAAATCAAGGACATTTCTTATCCACAACAAACCACATCTTTCAACAACACATGTAAAGGGAAGTGCCTAGAAAATGTGCACCCCACTAAAATCTAATATATAGCCAATTCTATTAACGCCATTTTCACAGATCTCCCTTCTGATTGCCAGATCTACGTGAAAGGAATGACAGTCAAGGCTGGAATGAAAGCAGACTTTTTTTCTTTTTAGCATCAGATCTTCCTTCTGATCTTCCTCTCTCATCATACCAACTTAAGTATTAGCAATGATGAAATGAGCACAGAAATCCCTAAAGCTATTTTGTTTCTTTAACAGAGCTCTTTAATGTCTGTTGCAATGAGCTATTTCTGAAGGTTCACCAACTAGGACGCTTGTTTTGTTTTCTTTATTTGGCTGAGTTATTGTCTGTGCTGAGATCTTCAGGGCAGATTTTATGGTCCAGTGATGTTATGAAGGAAATCAAGACATTAAGCAATGACAAGAGAAAGGACAACAGGGGAGGGGAGATGGTGTTTAGTTTTATTTATCTACAACCTAAATAAACATTATGGATGTATATTTTCCTAGTCAACCCTCTACATCTTCAAAAACCATGTAAAAGGCAAAACAACAGCTACCTCTTAACACAGTGGGCCTGCATCACAAAAGTTTGCAGACCCATCAAAAGGTGAAGGCATTAATTCAGAAATTCCACTAATTAAAAGCTGGGAGAGAAAAAAGCAAATTGATCTTCACAGTATTGAACATTTACAGGTACCTTAACTTTAGTTCTCATCAATATTTCACATTAACTCTAAACAAGCATAGAGAGAACATTCACTAGTACAGGAAAAATTAAGTAGCTATTCTTTCTCTGAGAGTGCAGACTGTTATATAAGAGGTTTTCAAGTACTATCAAAAACTGTGAAGTTAGAAATCTGCCTTGTTTTCTCCAAAGCTTCCTGGATGGGTATTTTGGGGGGCTTTTTGCCTTCGTCAACCCCATCTTCACATTACCAGTTGACTGTAACTCAAGATGATCTCTGTGCACCTGCCATTCTGTAATAGTGTCAAAGGTGTCATTAAGTTCTGCTTAAGTACTTGTATCTACAGTTCATTGCCAAGCAAGAGTGAACAAGATGAACAAGATTGAGGGACCACTTCAAAGTTACCGCACTAACTTTTTCATCTCAACAGAAATTAAATATCACAAAGCAACAATCCCAAGAGTAACTTTTCTGCTTTACAGTACTTTTCCCAGCAGTTTCGAAGGAAATAAAAATCTTATCATTATGAAGTGCAGACAGATTATGAAGTTTCATCTCCTGCTCCAAAATAAGGGGTCATATACTTGTCATCCAATTAAATGGCTTCATCATTTCTAAAGGAAGAAATAAAGGTATTTTTCACTCTCTGCTAACAAAGCCAGTAACTAAAGTTACTGCATTGGTTTACCTCCACTTCCACGTATACAACTTTTCAGGCCCAACTACAACATTCTTAGGGAATACACAATGAATTTCCTGTATTAAGTTCTCACTGCCCAAATTAATGGATTCTGCAATTTATACTAACAGAATTTCTTCCACTGCCCAATATGCAAAAATCTTTGCCAGTAAATTACATTGGATATTTTTACCTGCCATTTAAAACTTCATGCTTTTTAAAGATGCTTTATGATTTTATAAAAATACAGGAAAACATATACACAGTATATTTTTCATGTTGAAGTACCTTTTTTTTTTTTTAACACTAATATTTACTTGATTCCACCACTATTTCTTCACAGGATAAACTTTCCTCAACACTTCTATGAACATCCCTCACCTAGTTTTAAAGTCTCTTCTTTTTCTCATGCTTATCTTTACTCTGAAAACTGAGATCTTGAGTTTTGTCACTTTCCTCTGGTTACTTTCTCACTTAAAATAGCTTGCAGCACTACAGTAGTAGTAGTTTCAGGCTTTAAGTACCTCATTTTTACGTAGCCTTCCTGAATCTAATTTCAGATTTTCATTCCTTAAAACTCTCTTCATTGAAAGAAACACAAAATAAAGGAAGAAAAACACTGTGGCCCCACTGAACCTGTGTGTCAAGGTTTTAAAAACAATGTCTCCTTCAGAAACACATTTTAATCTTCCTTGATACGCTTAATGTTACTAAGATATCTATTTAAAAAGAGATTTGCTTACCTG
This sequence comes from Oxyruncus cristatus, assembly GCA_013399855.1. Taxonomy (NCBI): domain Eukaryota; kingdom Metazoa; phylum Chordata; class Aves; order Passeriformes; family Cotingidae; genus Oxyruncus; species Oxyruncus cristatus. Next base: position 322,829 of record VXAY01004622.1, read on the forward strand.
AAACCTACTGGAATTTCACAGATTGCACAACACAATAGCGTGCTGTCCTGAATCCAGTCACTCTACCAGCACCGGATCCACCCACCCTCTTCTACTCATTCTGTATCAGAATACAGATGATCCAGGGCACCTCCACACATGACTAGAGTCTCTCATTTCTAGTCCAGAAAGCTGTCCTTTCTCTCAACAAAATTTTGTTCACTAAACCAAAACACTAATTTACACTTTCTTTCAAAACATACAAGGCTAAAGGGTACCAAAGCAATCCAACTGAGTAAACTGAAAGACATCCACACATGGTATACTTGCTGCTGATAAAAAAAAAAAAAGGCAGAATGAAAAAAAAGTACATGAAGAGCACAGACTGAAGAACTCTGGAAAAATATGTACAGAAACTTTTTCACAAATAAGTATATCTGAGTCTATTTCTCTTCTGCCTTATTTCCATATCCACACGAATAACCTAAGCACACACAAAATGATGAGACCTCACATTGCTGCTTTCTGCTGAACAAACAGTGACCAGTTTAAAGTATCAACAAAAGATGCCGACATGTTAATCCTGTTCTTAGCTTGATGGCTGCTCATCCTGCTCATAGTCCCTTCCAGATGGCTCGGTGTGAAAGGGATGGTGGGATGGGGAAGAAGGAATATTCCATGCTGTTTTGAACATCTGTTCCACTGCGTTCATACATTTGAAAAAAAACCAACAAAAACCTTACTGCCGCTACCAATTTTTCTATTTCAACCTAATATTACTATGCTAACACCAAATACAGTGTAAATGATATGCACGCACATGAGAAAAGAAAAAAAATGTCTTTTCAAGCCATATAAGAGCATTTGTTTAGTTTTTGCTATCTCAAGAATGGACTTTTTTCAACCAGGAAGTACTTCTGCTGCACTGAAAACAGTTTTCTTTCATATGAACTTTCTTGAAATCTGTATTATACTTCAAGAATTTATTATTGTTCTTTCTCCTATTCAAACAAACAGAAATGAACTGAGCCACCATTTGTTTCCCCTTAGTTTTATTTGTCTTTACTGAAAAGATAGACAGTATACATTTGTTGGAGCTTGTTTAAATTCTATTTGACCAGTTTTGCACAGCAACTCAAAAATATTTTCCTTGTGCATACGAAGAAATAGTGGTAGCCTTTGTTTTTTAAGCAGAGTTGAAAGAAATGAAAATAGAAACACCTTACTACAGCATACAGTCTACCTCTCAAGTAACATTTACCCTTTAGAAATGCCACGTTTTGAAAAGAAGCACTCAGACAGAACTAGAAGAAACATGTTACGGAGTTAAGAGGAAGAAGCAAAGGAAGAAGCAGTGCTTTGTCCCACAGCACAGGAAAAAAAGACTTAGATTGATCATCCCCCTCTTTTGTATCATCTTGACATGTGCAAACCATGTGGCTGCTGAATTATTCAGCTCTTTGTACTCTGAATAACCAACGATTACACATATGAAATTTTAGAAGTACTGAAACACTGACTGGAAAAGCAGCAGATTGTAAAATCTAATTTTGTTTTAACCTTTAGTACCCTAAATGGTAACATTCAGTGAGGAGTATAAACCAGATGAAGTCAAAAGGAACAAAATCACCATGCAGCAGAGAGCTAGTTATAACACCAAGCTAATTAGGTCAGGAACAGCCCTCCACTAGCAGGTCAAAATGTTTCCAGATGTCATCTGGAAACAGTCCTGGATGTTAATCAGATGTGAGCAGAGTTCCTTACGCAGATAGAGCCACACAGTTCTCACTTTCCACAGCAAAACTCAGCAGCCCAGAGAGTCAAGAAAATGTCTACAGGCCTCTATATCAAAACCCAGAAGTATTCTAACATAGTAAGACCACAGGGCAATAAATAAAAAAAGTAAAACACAAACACCACAGTAGAACTGCTATTTAATAAGCACTGTTAATTAACAATCAACCACACCTGGACATTTCCCACCTGAAGGAAATTTCTTTCTTGTTCTCCACCCACCCATTCCAGGATCTTTTTGGACTGCAGTCCAAAATGCAACATTACAAACACAAATCCCTTCTTTATCCATCTGACAATTACAATAAGGCAAAAAGTGGCTTTTCTTTTCCTAATTTATGATAAACCACTGAGAAACTATTTTAAGTGTGACTCTTTCAATACAGTCTCTTGAATGATGGCATTAAACGTCTTTCAGTGCTTGCTTTGAAACTGTTTGGGCTGTCTGATGCACAGTTTTCTAAGAGTTTAGTTTGGTTATGGAAAGTTTTATTAGTTATGGAAAGTCACATTTTATCTACACTACAGAAATGGAAAAAATCTGTAACACAAGAATCATTACCATATAATTTTTTACACTACTTTAGACAATGCTGGAACAACTCACAACAGAATACAGAAGGTCTGCAACTATAAACAAGCTTTCTCTGAACATTTTAGACTACAGTAATGCACAAGAGCTCCTGAAGACCATTTAAAGTGTATTTGCCCCAGCCCTCCTCCTTCAGAAACAGTAAGTGTTACCAGAAGCAAATGCCTTGATTATATAAAGAAAACCTAAGTTGCAGCTAGGCTTGCTGACTTACATTGATCCCATTTAACAGAGCCTTACTGGATTTAAAGTGCTCGAAATAACTGTCTGGGTCACAGTCCATGTGACAAAGGCCACCTGGTAAGGCCTCAGGAGCCCTCCTGCAGGGAGAACATGCCATTCAGATCCTCAAATGACCTTAAGCTAAACCAGAAGGAAATTCAGTAATTTGTTTCTCAGAACTTCAATTAACCCTAAATTGGAGGGGAAAGTACAAAAGGGATAGAGGATCCCCTTCATGTCCAATAATATCCATTTTATGACAACACAGTGTTTCTTATTTCCCATATCTAATATTTACCATTAAAATCCTTTTAGAACAGCATTTTTCAGATAGAAAAAATAAATCTGTTCTTAAAACTCTTTTACCCCATAGCAGGTGATCTAAAATGTCACAGGCAAGTGTTCAGATTTCACATAGTTCAGTTAATCCAAAATCTAAAATGTCTTCAGGAAGTGTCAGGTTTTCTTATGCTTCTTTTCCACATGAGAAATCCTCCAGATATTATACATGTATATACACACAAGTACAGTTCATGTACATATATTTTATGTATGCACATACACACAGTTTATACACATTTATACACAAGGAGCAATAACAGAGGTCAAACAGCAAAGGAGAAGGACTTCGTATCATGACAATTCAACATTAATCTTTCTCCACCTTAACTCCTTACATGGCTCCTCCACCCCCCAGTTTTCACCAGGCAGGAGAGACTTTCCCACTGGGAAACAACTGCAATGATGCTTTATTGGGCTATCACACTATCACAATCCTTAAAATACCTTGCAGTCAAGCAACTTGAATATCCACCTGAACAACCACACAACAACAGTAGAAATTTCCTGGCATGTGTCAGGAAACACATAGGCAGCCCATAAAGACTTAAATTATTACAAAATAAAGCAACGTCCCTAGATTTCCTCAAGGTGTAGCTTGACACCCACACCATCAAATTTCAGCAGGAAACAGAATTTCCCAAATTTTCCTAGTTATGACACTACCACCAACACTTTGCTCCCCTTATATATCAGAAACCTGGAAATGGCAACTTGTCTATGTAGGGGAAAAAACAGATTTATTTTGGGTGATTTTCTGGAAAAACAGAACTAAATATTTTGTGAATCGACATTAAAAATTCCCAATGATTTTCATCCTGAGCCAAGTGCACCATCTGTTCCCACGAAGTCCATCTTTTGGTAGCTACCACAGCTACAGAACTAAGTGCCATGCAATCAAAGACTGATGTACAAATCAAGAAAGATAGAAGTGACACAGAGCAACACTCAAGAGAGCAGTAAAAATTTAAAAGTAAAAGAAAAACAACACAAACCCAAATCACCACCCAGAAAGTCACCACAAAGCACAGATAGCCCTATTAAGGCCCTCCACCACTAATGCAATTTTTGTGTTATGGTGTCAGAGGTTTTCCCAGGGTAGGAGATGCATTTCATAGCTTTCCTACGTGTATCTGCCTGTGCATGGTAACGTGAGCACCAATGATGCTATTTCCCTCTTCCAGGTAATCTTCCTTGCTGTATTCCACACAGTTAACATCTTCAAGTAAATCACAGAAACCTTTCCTGCTTGATGCACGAGAAAGTAGCAGTGTGTTATTTTTCAGTTCATAAAATAAAATAGCAACAGTTACAGATGGCACAGCAGAACATCCAGTTATCAGGAGTACAGGAGCTCCCTATAACCCAACAACTGAGTCACGAGCACATAACAAGTAGGGTCCAGCAGAAATCAAGATGGATCATACTCCTTTTCCTGGCCTTCTCAATACTGAAGACATTTTTTTAAAACTAACTTAATGGGTAGACATCCATTTATACCTTTCACCACGAACAGAATCCAATAGAAATGAAATTGCAATAAAAAAAAAAATCAAATAAATCTGAACACACTTGATATACGGGTTACTAACATATGAGCACAATAAGACTGTAAGCAGCTACATCTCCCCAAATAAAAAAACATTACCTTCTCTTGGGGTTTCTGTCTCTTTTGTGTCCTCTTTCTTATTAGCAACCCAAATTCAGATAGCAAAATTCTGCCCACCATTAACTTCCTAGTAACTGAGCATACAAGCCTGGTCTTAGATTTCCCTTTTTTGCCATTGCTGTGTTTTGGAATTTTGGTAGTGTTTTGGGCTGGGCTTTTTTGGTTTTGTTTTTTGTTTGTTTGTATTTTGGTTTGGATTGGTTTTGGTTGGGTTGGGGTTTTTTTGTTGTTTCGTTTGGGGGAGGGTTGGGGGGGTATTAAATAAAGCTAAAAATCAACCTCCAGCAGCAGTACAAGTAACATGCTTTGATACAGTAACATTGGCTCACAAAGCCTTATTTGCAGCATTAAAGAGACTTCCTCATTACACATACAGTAACTCCCATTGTGAGACAAATAAGCTACTATAAAACCATAGTGAGTCTTAAGACAGAATTCAGCAGTTAGTCTTCTGTAAAAATCCCCTTTCAAGACTTGAAGGCTGGAAAGTTGTGTTCCATGAAACTTGGCATTGTATCAACACATCTCCATGGAGCTGGCCAGGCAGAAGTGCTCCAGAAACCAGCTTCAAGGAAAAAAAGCATTCTTACCATGTATAAACAATCATGAAAAAGAGGCTTAAGTTAAAATCATCAAATCTTAGCTAAAATTACTTGGGGATGCAGAGCTTACCAATGACAATACTAAATAACTTTTGAAGTCTGCTTCATTCCAGCATTTTAAATCCATGCATTTAAATATCCTCTGTGGAACCTTTTGTAAACCAAGGCTTTCTGTTTTTCTTCAAGACGTACATGTATATACATCTTGAAAATGTAAACTTAGCTTTTTAAGTCTATGATATTTCAGAACCTAACAATGAATATTTGAAAGCATCATATTGATTTAGAGCTAAGTCTGTAACTCTCCTGTTTCAGTCAATGCCAAGTGAGGGTAAATACCAAGTGTGAGTGAGTTGGGAGGAAAATAGTCTTACATACAATAAAAGCACAATTGATCAAAACATATGGAGTCCACAAGAAAGAGCAGCACCATCCATCAGAGGTTTCCCACTTGTGAATCCCTGGGGATGTTCGAAGACTTCAAAATGAGTCAGGAAAATAGTAACTAAGACTGCATTAGCAAGTTGTGTGGTATAATAGGAGCAGACACCTGCAGAGCAGAATAGTTGCTGATGATGATTCTGTATCTAGCTTGTATACATTTTTTTCATAGGGAAGCAGGAATATTTGTTCCAAATTAGCATTCTCCCAGTCTCATGGCCCATCAGATCCTAAACGCCATCACTTATGCTCCTAGAGAGAACCTCCTGGTTTTAGACTCATCAGAAAGGAAAAGGGTTCATATATTGCACATCTGGGGAATCTGCATCATAAATATAATCCCAGATCCAAGCCAAACCTACAGCATAATACATCCTAAAATGTCTGTTGTTTCAGCATGTTTGAATTCACTATGTAAAGACCAAAAAAGAACAGTTTTATTTTGGTTTTAATTTTATGACAACAAGGTGGAAGAAAAGAGGCAAATACTGCTTAAAAAAACCCCAATCATCTAAGGCTGAAAACCTGCCACACAGTACTTTTTAATTATGGCTCCCTCCAATATTTACCAGTGATGGCTCCATGGGAAAGGGGGGAATAAAACAACTATGTACAAGAGTCTTAGCTTCACTGGTCCTCTCCCTTCCTGTAACGCACTCAGCCACCCAACACTTGCGGAAAGATTTCACCTTCCTCGCTAGCTGGCAGTCAAACCCATACCAAATTCCTGGCAATACAGCCAACTAACACCCACTGAAAGAGGAACAGACTGCCTAAACATAGCGAGGCTGTAACTGCCAAGTAGCATCAGAAAGCTTATTACAGTAAGGTTACCTGTGTTCCTACAATATATGCACGCCTGGACATTAGGTTTACTCTCCAAACATGAGAAAGGCAAGAAATAGCATTCTCAATTAAAGGGCTGAGAGGCACAAAACCACTTGATGATAGTGACCAGCACACAAGGCCTGTAGAAGGATCGGAAGTTGGACTAAGATCATATCAATACTTGGAAACAAATGCCTCAACCACAAGATGAGTTATGTTTCCTTCTCAGATGCAAACCCCAGTCACTGCCTCAGGATCTGCTCCACTTGAAGCTGTGCTTTTCAAGACAACTGTAAGCCAACCACTTCTTGATTTAATGAAATAGATTCCTTCCCCCCTTCCCTGTTTCAACATTTATGCTACTATTGCTGCTGCTCCTGCCTGAGCTGATTCTAGTGCTGGAATCAGACTGGAAGTCAGCAGAAACTTAATCCAGAGGAAAGAAGTCAAAGCAGTTTATGGAATTACTGCCCTTATATCTGAGAGCATGCAAGTGATAGCGAGAGCACTCAATCTGCTTCGGCACAAAGAAAAAAAAAAAAAAAAAAAAAAGAAAGAAAATC
>VXAY01004622.1:329862-343791 GCA_013399855.1 Oxyruncus cristatus
AAAAAAAACAACAAAGCAATTCAAGTTAAATTCCCACTTCATACCGAAACATGACAGAGGCATGCAAAACACCAATTACAATGTTTAGTTGTGTAGCTGAACAGCAAGCTAAGCACAAGTGACTAGATAACAAGATCTGAAAGTTTAATTAAACTGCTTCCTACAAGAAATGACATCAATATTGTCGTATTAAAAGAATTTTAGTCTAGTCACATAGAATCCTAAGTTGTAAGGGACACATGAGGATAGCCAAATCCAACTCCTAACTCCACACAGGGCGAACCAAAAGTTAAACCAGATACTTAAGAGTCGTCCAAATGCTTCTTGAACTTTGAAACGCTTGGGGTCACAACCACTTCCCTGTGGAACTTGTTCCAAGTGCTTGACCACCACTCTCAGTGAAGGACTTTTTCCAAATATCCAATCTGAGTTTCCCCTGATGCAGCCTTACATCATTCCTTGCACCCTGTCACCGGACACCAAACACAGCCAATATCAGCACCTCCCTCACAAGGAAGTTGTAGACTGCAGTAAGGTCACCCCTCAGTACCTTCTCCAAGTTTAAACCTAGTATGTCCAGCTGCTCCTCATAAAGTCATGCCCTCTAGTCCTAGTCCATCTTTTTGGTAGGAACACAAACCTAATACACCAAAGAGCTCAGAGCTCTTGAAATTTTCTGTCACCTTGTACTGTCACTTCTACTTCCCAAAATCATGTAGAAGTCCCATCAAACTCTGAGAAGGTCAACAAAAAACTCACTGAGTAGAAGAAAATATGTTTCTTATATATTTATTCCTCAGGCTCAGAGAGGCGTCTGTCATGTCCCAAGGACTTTATTACGTGACATCTCGTGTGTGCATTACAAATTCTGCTTACCTTGTTAGACACAGAAGTAGTTTATGGTTCCATAATTTTCATCTCTTCCTGAAAAAATATGCTTTCAGCAAATGCTAACCGGGTATATATTGATTTCTGTGGTTTGTTTACCAAAAGAAAAAAGCAGCATATACCCATAAATATTTAAGGCCAAATTTATTTTAAACGAATGAAATATTAAAATATATATATTCTATAAATATACACTACTCTGAAATAGGAGGGTGGATAGAAAAATCAAGACAAAAATTGGTATTCTCTTCTCAGGAACAACAAGTCACCAACCTGATGAAAAGTGCCATCAAGAAAAGCAGGCCCTTTCCTCCTCATAAATTGTGAAGATCCCTTTCTACTTTTGCAGGAGAGTAAGATGGAATCAAAGACAAACCATTAAAAAATTTTAAGGAACCATTCTCTGTATATTTTCGACCTAAAAATTCTTAATTCTTACAATTCGCAAAGAACAGAACATTTCTTTACTTGTTTACCATTACTTTAATCATCAATCATAAAATAGTATGCAAGTAGATTACGTGTTAAAGTGATCAAATTCATATTTCTTAGTTGCAGAGAGAAACACCCATCTATCAAAATTAGCCAAAGACCTGAAGAGAAGTTGCTACTGAGAAGATGCCTTGCCCGCATTTTAGAGCCACAGGCCATTTTCTTCCTTTATAGGAGACCTACTGAGAGTGCTTCATCTTCTCTTCCACTTCTGGCACACCACTCTCTACTCCAGTCACCAATACAGCAAGGAAGACTTGTGTCCTTCACACATCCTACAGCTGCTTTCCTCTTCTAACTCAAACTCTGCTCTCCACATCTCACTTCTGACAATGTCTGTTACTTTATGAAGTAGCCAGCTGGTCCAACAAAAGTTGGAGGCATTGGTAACTAAGAGAAGAGGAATCAACTAATGCTTCCAACTACCCTTTCTCCCCTGCAGTTTTACATTGAAACGTTTGCCCAGAAGCCCTATTGGGTACAAAACATTTCTTTCTTTTTTTTTTATTATTAGAACTATTTATTAGTCGTAGACAGATTCTAAAGACTTTCTTATTCTCAGAAGAAAGAGTCTAGTAACTAAAAGAATGGGACAGGGTAGTTGCTTTTCCCCCCTCCCCTATCCACTCCCCAGAGACATTCCAAACTCCCCTCCCACTGTCAGGGTAAAATATCTTGTTCAAAGGCTGTGTTCTTATTTGAATAGGCCCCATAACATACCAACGCTTTCTAGAAGCCCTCAGAACTAACTGCAGCTTCTCCCCAAATAATAGGGAAACTGTACCTGGCTAAATAAATGCTGCCGCTACAGATCAGGCAGCCATCTGTAAAGACTCGTTGCTTTATTTTTAAGTATAGGAAGCCATTAATACCTCTTGTTAAACTGTTTTAATTCATAGTTGAGGCTGTGTTGTAGTTGCAACTAGATAATTTAAGGGCAGTCTGTTTAATCCTAAAGGTTCTTCCCAGTGGTGCCAAGCAACAGGGCAAGAGTCAACAAAGAGAAAGTCACACACAGAAGTTCCACTTAAATACAAGGAAGAATTTCTTTACTGTGTGAGTGACCAAGCACTGGAACAGATTGCCCAGAGAGATTGTGGGGCTTCCCTCACTGGAGATATTCAAGAACCATCTGGACACAATCCTGCGCCATGTGCTCTAGGATGGCCCTCCTTGAGCAAGGAGGTTGGACAAGACGACCCACTGTGGCCCTTCCAACCTGACCCATCCTCTGAAATATACAAACTGCCCATAAAAAATGAGGAAGCTTTAAAAGCTGATGTTTTATTTACAAGTATATGACTGCAATGACTATTGATAAAATATGCTTTAATTTTGTTCCTGAATTTAAAGAAGAAAGGAACCATTTAGACCCTGATGGTCACTCTTTTGAACTTACAGAAAGCAGCTTGAAATTAATTACAGCACCAATTTACAAAGAAAAAAGCACAACTGATTATGTTCCCCAGTCCAGTTCCACAATGGCTAGACTGAACTTTGCCCTGAGTTTGCTTCTAAATATTTAGCATAATGGAGCAAAATACTTTCCCTATCACTAAATTGCTTTGAACAAAACAGTTTCCTAGATGTTCATTCTTAACATTAGTAAGTAGATTTTGAGCCTGAACATGTTGAAGTGAAAACAATGGGGAAAAATGAAACACCAAAATGTCCATGATGCTTTTGTTTTTCTTCAGACAAAGCAAGATGCAGAATTCTGAAGTGAACCTAGTATAAACTTGCCTCCCTCCCAGAACTGCTGTTGCTGTTATATTGGCAATAAAAATCTTTTCCTGTGAAATGCAATTGTTAGTTTAAAACCCATGGAGCTGATGAGACCCCACAATTCAAGAGGGACAGATTTCTTAACTACAGCTGTTAGCAGCTGCCTACTGAGCAAGAAGAGGGCTGCTATTGCCACCTCTGTGGTGAGGTTTCAGGAGGCAATACTGTGGTTGTTGGCACCCTTCCTGAGACTATTTGAGAATCACATCAAAACGAGCAAGACCTGTAGGACTGCATCGGAGACCAGAGCTTTGGTAGACTGATAGGGTAACAATAGGTACAAAGGCATTGATTCCAACTCTCAAAGGCTGTCTTTTGAAGTCATCTATGATTTCATGGATCTTCTATACACCCCACTAACTTACGTAACAAACCTATCAATACTTACATTGCTCTTAACTACACTTTAAAATATTCAATGTAATCTACAGAGACTACAAGCTGCATGTATGAAAAAAATTAAAGCCGTTAGAGACTAATCTACACACAGTTCAAGAAGAAATTTAACTACATCAGTTAAATTTAGAAACTGATTTAGTTAATCGTTGCACAGGCAACCAAGATTTAAGACTCATCTTAACACAGATCCCTACACACTAGCTGCATAATTCCAAAAGGAAGTTATTATGATGCCAATCATAGAAAAAGTTCAGAGGAGAGGCCAATGACTGCATTTATTTGCAGTAAAGAAGTAGCACGGAATTTCCCAGGCTCAGACAGTGATAAAGAATATTTCTATATGTGCTCGTAACACTCCCTTGAAAACATCAGTATGCTGAGGCTCTCACAGAACAGACACCAGGTTTAATACACAAAAGAAGAAGCTTAATAACATCAAACCTATTTTGCCAGGCTGCAATTTAAAATATAAAGTCCCTCAACTCCACGCAGGGAAGTCCAAAACCTAGAGTAAGTGCCTACTGAATAGGCTTTAACCTAAGACAGACAAAAGTTAAGCCCAAATATTCAGCTTCTTGTAGTATCAGAATCAAACAGAAAACAAGTGCATAGAAAATGCTTGCACCTCAAGATCCGAATCTGTGATCACTTCTCTGTCATGTTTTTAGTCAGTGTCTACCAAAAACACTTATTTGGCTTTACCATTTATAAATGGGGATCGTTTCTCCTCTCTCATAGCCTTTTTTTCCCTCCCCAGGAGACCATATAGAACATTATCCTACTACTCCCCCCCATCCACTGCTATGCAATTAGTGATCTTCAGCTTTTGGCTGGCCAAGTAGTCCAAAAACCTTCCACCGTTCTCCAGAGACTATTTCTCTCTCCTGCCCAACCTCCTTTTCACACTCACTCTCCCACACTCTAAAAAGCTTCTTTCCTTCACAGAAAATGAAGACCATAGCCTTCTGAAGAAAATTCCTACAAAACTTTTCCTAATAGCTTGTTTTAAATAAAGAATTTAAGTTTCTAAATCATTCTCTGATTTACCAGCCACAATGGTTACAGGATACAGGTTACACGTAACTGAAGAGTCAGACAGGCAGAAGTCTTTGCAGGTAAATTTTGTTTAACCCTGACTAAAAACATCTAAGTTGCTTTTCCAATAAAAGTATTTCTAAAGACTGGAACAGTCTTACCCACACAGCAATCACAAACAATTTTAACACCTTTCTACAAAACACGTTAACTGAACATGTAACACTTTTATTTGCCAAACTAACTATAAAGGATGTGTTTCTTAGAATTGCTTGCACGTGATGACAAAAGAATTCTTCCACCAGTCTAGTGAATTGATTCTTGGGACTGGTAAGCATCAGGATCTGTTTTCAAGCCCTACATCTGGTATTTCCTTCCTGACTACACTCTTTCTTCGTGAAAGACACTTCTGTACAGTAGTATTGTATGTATATAATGGAAGTTTAGAAAAGCCAGTGCATGCAACTCATGCAGGATGGCATGTTAGGCAATCAGAAGCTTTCACAAACATTTATTATAGTATTTTTAGCAACTTTAACATTTTTGGGGGCATTAGCAAAACACAGTAGGAAATCCAGAAAAGCAAGAAAAGACAAGGCAGAATTACAATCCCAGTGAAAAAATTAATTTAAAATTGAAATGCCTTACTATGCATGCTGAACAGGTGAATTAAGCCATTAAAATTTTTCATTATAACTTGTAAGTGAAATTTTTGAAGCAGAAATTTAAAAAGATAAAATACTACATCTCTGTACAAATCAACTATTATTTTAAGTACAAGTTTCCCATTTTATTGACCAGGTAGAGTTTCCATATTGTATGTCCGATTAAAATGTTTGTGATACACGAATGATCAATGTTCAACCAAAAATTAGAATTTGTTTACTAAAATTAGGTTTCAATATTTCTTAAAAAAAAAAATCAAAGGCTGATCATTTTCAAGTATGTTCAACATTGTCTTTAAATACCCTTCAGTTACATTAAACTTTGGACTATTAAATACCAGACACTTCAATTAAACTCTACATGAAAGTTATGCTTAACCTGCCCAAAGAAACAGAAAATATTTGATAATACTACACTGAGTATAAACAGGAAATATCTCAAAATAATTTGTGAAGTTTTCTGAATAAAGGTAACCTAGGTAAAATATTCTAAAACCTGGGTTCTTATTCCTGTAATAACTAATTTCTACAGCTTCCCACAAATAAAAGCAATGACACTTCCATGCACCATGAAATGCAACTGAAATATAGTAGTTCTGTAACACTCACTGCTTCATTAAATAATAAGCAATATGTTAATCTAATAACCTAGTAGTGAGGCATATTTTCAGTCTTTATATCTGGTTTACCAATTTTTTTGCAGACTACTTTCCCTGATACACTTTCTCCACTTTTGAAAGTCACAGTGAGTCATCTTTTTTCCAAACATTTCAATATATAACCATCAAGTTACCTTTCCGTTTAATGGGGAACGCAAGAGGAGTAAAGGGGGAAAGAACAGGGTTTTCTTCATTCTTTTTCTTCAAAGGCTGTTGCCATAACTTTCACATTTCTGCATGCACTAACCATATTGCTCACTGATCTCTTCCTTCCTCCAAGGAGAGTTTACTACTTGACACTGTGAATGCACACATTTTCCAGAATTCTTTTTTGTAACTTGAAAGGCAATCTCTTTCAGAACATACATGCTGATAAGCATCTTGAATATCATCAAGCATACAGTCAGAACTCAAAATTAAAATAAGTATATGCGAATTTCAGCTCAGGGGACAACGTATGGCAAAGGATCATGGCCAAGGTTCCAGACAGAGACAGCTCTCCAGGCAAAGCCATCAGTATCCTAAAGCACTGCTGCACACTTTGCTGTTATTCACAGACCTTGAAGCAAGGCTGGCAGTGGTTTCTGCCAAAGGCAGCACTGTGCTGTGCAATGTAGGAAGAAAACAGTCTCTCTTAAAAGTAGCTAATACTACTTTTAACTTTACCCTCACGGAAGCAACAACAACAAACCTGGTCTCCAGCTTCTTCAATTGCTCAAAAGGTTTCTCTTTCCCACTGCAGAAGCCAACACGCTGCAGCCCCCCAAAATACATATATATATATATGCTTATCAGCTTTACTTATTCTAACAAAATTGTCTGCACTTTGGCAGCAGTCTTTATTAGCACCTCCCAGTGTGTCCCACATCTTATGTCACACAGTGACCAACGCAACGGATGTTCCTCACCTAAAAGTCTATGGTGTTGAGTGTGGCAGCTGAGACAGATTGGGAGAGGGGGATATTTCCCCACAAAGCTAGTTTAATATCAATAAATATAATTCTTTTATTATCCGTTGCACTCTGAGGCAAACAAATATTTAACCTCAGCAGATTTAGTTTAAATCTCTTAGACAATACATCAACAAAGTACAGATTATACAGGGTAAAAGTAATTAACAGATGCAAATTTATAAATCCAGTATCTCATGAACAACCATGAATAAAGTAAATTTATTTCTGTTTTCTACACAATAAGATTAGTATTTAACTGCTACTAGTCTCCTGACCTAGCCGTGCTTCTGACATTTTTTTTCAAGGCCTAATACAGCACATCTTATATAGACCTCCTTCCCAAGGATAACTCAAAACCTTGTGAACAGTCTCCAGAATTCATCATGGTCTTCAGTTCAAGGGACTTACCACAGTCTTCAAAGCTATTTGTAATCGATTCACACAAACGCAAAGTAAGTGACAAGGAATGTTCAGTAAGAGCTCTCTTGAACAACTTACCATTTAACAAGGAGTACACAGAAGATCTTCACTGCTTACACGTTTTAGGAGACAGCTGTCGTGTAACTTGGTAGTCCACTCAGGTGGCCTTCTCTGCAAACAAAGACAAATTTGAAATTAGTCTTCCAGTAATAGAATAATTAAAGATACACATTAAAAATGGATTTCAGTTCAGTGATCAGCTAAAAAAGACTTAGTAAAACATGCATGAGTATAATCTAGAAGATTTTAACTGGTTTGTGCTAAACATTTCATGTTACAGACTAATTTTTTTCAAGGTAAGAAAATAGCTTGTGTTATTTTATAATCAATGCCATTTATTTAACTGGAAATATCTGCAGAGGAGGAAACATTTACCCACTTGAAGACTGTAGGGACGAAGAAATGAGATAATGGTCTATAGTAAAGCACAATAAAACAGCACGTTTGAGTCCCTCCTAGATATTTCACAGCAAATTAAATATTACTAAACACAAACCCACTAAAACAAACAGACTAAAAAAGCAATGAGAATCTCTTGCAAAAATTAAGTATTGAGATGTTTCCATGAAACTTATATAGGTCCTAGCATCAAGGGAATATTCCGAATTATAGATTAACATTTATTCATACACTAAATTTTTATAAATTAAGGGGGTTAAGATATAAATGCCCTTTCTAAAAGAACTGCACAAAAGCAATCTTTAAACTAGATCACTTGCTGATAGGAGACTAATACTACGGTCATGTTTTTAAAGGCTTCTGCTATGCATTTCTTGATGACCTTGCTTAAATATCTTTTACAAGAGAAAATAATTTTGAAGGACACAATTATAAAACAGGATTTATAAGAAAGCCAAAGCATCTAGAAGAGCAAAATATTAGAGCTTTAACATCATGGTACCCAAAAACTCGATTCCAGTAAGCACTGGTGCAATAACCACCTATTCCAGATATAATATTGCCCTCTAGTTAACTTGCTAACAAAATCCACCAGTTGGCCACAGATCTTGGTCCTCACTTAGATGTTTATGTGCTTAGAAAAGGAACTCTTCTGAAGTTACTCATTATAAAAGACTCATGTACATATAAGTAATTCTCATTCTCATTACCAGGATAGGTGTATTATAAAGGTGAAAAAGTGCTTCCAGACACAGCTTCACAATCCCGTCTACATTTACGTCAGGCAGGATCCTATTAACCTAAGTTAACATTAGGTGAACATGGACCTACTGAAGGGATTCCAGGAGGGCCACAATGATTATAAGAGGGGCCGGAGCACCTCTCCTATGAAGACAGGAGCCTGGAGAAGAGAAGGCTCTGGGGAAACCTCATAGCACCTTCCAGTCACTAAAGGAGGTCAAAAAGAAAGCTGGAGAAGGACTTTTTGCAAGGGCATGTAGTGATAGGGCAAGGTGGAATGGCTTTAAAATGAAAGAGGGTAAGTTTAGATCACATATGAGATAATTCTTCACTGTGAGAATGGTGAGACACTGGAACGGGTTGCCCAGAGAAGTTATGGAAGTGTTCAAGGCTAGGTTGGATGGGGCTTTGAGCAGCCTGGTCTAGTGCAAGGTTTTCCTGCCCATGGCATCTAGTTGGAACTAGATGTTCTTTAAAGGTCCCTTCCAACCCAGGTCGTTCTATGATTCTGAGACTTCAACCAACAGTGATTTACTCAATTATACCTGTGGTTCAGGAAACAGTAAATATGCTTTAAAGCTATTAGTAACAGATTAAAAACACTACAGAACAGACTTCATAGAGCACTTGTAGGACAAGGCGACCGGACCTTTATATAGAACTTAAACCATCTAGTACTATCAGGGTGACCGAGAATGTATTTATGTGTTGCACTAGCCTGAGCAGCAAAAGCACCTTAGGAAGTTCTCTGTTCCACGCATCAGCTACACAATCCTGCCTGCACATTGCAATTTACCACTGCCACCAGTTACATCAACACACCATCTGCAGTGCTGCACTACACAAACAGGATCGCTGAATCCATCCCGTGATAAAAGAACTCCTCACTCAAGTCAACAATATGTGTGACCTATACAGTGGTAAGAAGGAAGCTGAGAATTACCACACAAACAGTGAGGATGAGACTCAGCTTTCACAGTGAAATGAAAGCAAATCAACTATCCTGACATGTATTCCAGGGGTTGGTATAAATCCTTACATGGTTAAATAAAGACATCATGGCTTGGCCAATGTTAAGCAGTTTTAGATTTTAATTTTTTTTTTAATCAGATTGTTTTGGGTTTTTTTTTCTCCCAAAGTAGAACATTGAAAAAGACCCAGGGTAAGCCAGAGAAAAAATGTTGGACTCTCTCACTAGGTGTTCTACATTTAAGGCACACAGTTATGATGAAAAAATATGTCAAATGTATGCAACATGAGATACAGAAAGGAAAATATATTTTGGTACACCACTAACAGTCCAGCAATACCTATCCACTGCCACAATTACAAAAATACACACACTCCCTTTTGGACGGATTCCTTCTTCCCATAAAATCCTCAAGAGGAAAAAAAAAAAGCAATGAAAGCCATTATAAAAAGATTCTTACTCATTACCAAGTACATCACTGACTCCTCTGCCAAGTGCCCCATTTGACTCATTCACTCACTAAATTACAGAAAGTACTAAACAATTTCAATGGGATAAGAATATAGAGACGCAAAATGTGTAACACAATTCTCATCAGAAATTTATATCCAGCTGAACTTTATTTAAAATCAATATTTTAAAGCTTTCTAAACAGGACTCCTAGAAATGAAGAGATTGTAGACAAGCAATTTGAAGAACAAGCTATATGGTACACAGAGGATTACTTCAAAAATCCACAGGGAAAAAAAAAACCAAAACATAAAGGATTTAATGCAAGACATAACTTTTACACAGATTGAGGATTAAAAGTATCCAAATGGCAGGTCATCATCAAAATGGTGAAACAAGGATTTTATTTTAAAGTCTGCTTTCTGGGGTGGGGGGAGGTTTTTAAAACATGCTTTCATACATGGAGAGCCAAAGCTTATTACTGCAGTTTGAATTTAAGTAACTGCTTTACCAATGTACACACACAAAAAAGGAAGTGGTTTAAATCTTCAGTACTGGTTTGCCTTGTTAACTTCCTGTGTGAATTCAATCTTAAAAGCATGAAGCAATCTTGGAAACAACTGTAACTCTGCAATAGACATTTGGAAAACCCAGACAGGTTCTGAAGTCTCCAAAGAGTAAAACACGGTATCAATCAGCAGTTAGGTGCCACTTGCTCTTAAGTACTTCTACAGTAGGATGGGAGGCTTTTCTGTAAAGAGCCATACAATCCATTACTTAGAACTAAGGGGCCTCTCAGTGGCCCATTGTAAGCACTTTTCATGAGATCGATCCAGATAACTCAAACGTTTCTTATTTTTGAACTAGGCTTGATCCAGATCCCTCTCTTGAATTTGGGCACAGAACAGGAGCAGCATAAAGACACAGCAGCTTATGTTTTCCAGGTGGTCTTTAAGATTCACTTGCTGTTATCTAGCCTGAACTCTGAGCCTCCACAAACATCCAGAAACGCAGAATTAGTTGGGACATACACTGCACTTGGAGTGTGGAGAGCAATCTGCCCTCTGACAAGACCTCAAAGGATGCCTTCATACTCAGCATCTTTCTGAGAAGCACTTTGATGGTTAGATTTGGTCACAGCATCCAGTGCGTCCTTTACCACCAATTTCTTCCAAACACAGTCAAGCTTTAGAAGTTTTTCTTTCAAGCACAGGCAGACAAACTAAAAATACCTGACCTGTGTGGAGTACCTGGTATCTTTTATTCCTTTTCACTCGCTGGATTTTGGTACAAATATTCACTGCATGACTGAGTACAGCAGTCCTTCAGCACTGGGCAGAGGAGATCCATCTAAACTGCAGGCTTGCAAAATCCTAAACATCTTGTGGAATTTATCTGTAGTTTAACGCTTGATCTTCAGAGATTTTGCAATCTACAAAAGACAGCCTGTCAAGCCTATGAGCCAGCCGATAACAGCACTGGTTTATCACACATTCTTGGCTAATAAGAAGCATTGACCAGCCCCACACCTATCACCTCTTTGTACCTCAACAGCAAGAGGCTTGCCAGGACTACACTCTCTTCTTAATGATCAACTGCAAGTTAAGCCAAACAAAGATTATACCACAAATTACTAGTACCAACCACAACAGAAGTAGCTCTCTCATCTTTGATCCAAAAAGAAAGGGTTCTCCCATCACCAGCAAACAAAAATGTCCAGTATCTTTGTGAAAAAACAAATTTCAGATGGTATGTCAACATTAAAATGTTTTCAAACACTTGAAAAGGTTTGTTGGCACCATTTACCAAGTTTAAACCTTCACAGGTAACAAACCGAACCTCACAGTACAAGTCTTCTGTACTACCAGCCTGCTCCTTCTCCCAGTCTAGCCCTGCACTTTCGTTTGGGGTCTACATCTTTACAGAATGGCAAAGAGCTCCCTCCTAGCTCCACTCCCAGTGTCCTAATGCTTTACACAAAAGGAATACTGAAGCCTTTACTCAAGTGGATCCCCATTTTGATGTAACAATGCTAAAAATGGGTCATCCTCAGCAGACTGAGGCTCCGTAATTTCATTTGTTATGTACCCAACATTATATAGCACAGTTTTTCAGTTACAAGGATTTAAGAACATGGTTCTTAAAAGAAAAGGTCCCTTAAATTCTACTTTCTGGAGCATTCAACCTCATTTTTTGCAGTTAGCAGACACTGCTAAAAAGCATGAACACCTAGACATGCTTTGTATAAGGACCTCAGACACATAACCTGTGAGGGCTCATTAAAGGGATTAGTCAAGACGAGATGATGGGAAAGACAGAGGTAAAGGCTTTCAAGTTAAATGCTTTACTGAGACTGAATATGGTGATATCAGCAATAGAAAAATATTGTCAGATAGTTAACAGTCAACATTCAAAGCAAAAAGAAGACTTCGCCTTGTCCTGAACAAAACTTAATTTTCTTTAGCTAATGCTTCTCCATAAATAGTAGAAGGTCACCCAGTTTGCACCCTACTGTTTCATGACATTAGAGAGAAGTGGCAGAATAAGGGAAGCATGAATCAGTACAGGACACAGAACCCTACTGAAAAGTGTTAGTCAAAAATATCACATGTACACATATAAACCACTAAAATGAGATACCTAACTATTTAGACTGATAAATGAAATCTAGTAGGCTTCAGAATGCCTAAGAACAAAAGGCAAATTAAACAGAATTGATTGACATAATTTTTAAAAAGGGGGAAAAATATCACATCTATAAAGTGCAACAGAGAGGGGAGGCAGCAACAAGGTCATACTAAACAACCCAGTACTGCAATAGCTAACAGCCAGTTTCAATTCCATGGAATCAGAATTATGCAGATAGTCACAGCCTGGATCAAGAAAGCAGCTGCTCTCTCTAGCACACCCCATTTAGGGGCAAGGCATATTTTTACATCTGGATCTAGCTGAAAGCAACCACTCACATCACTCCATGGCTAATTCCCCTATAGCTTGGTGCTGAAAGAGAAATGAAAAAGTGGAAGAGCATTCAGATTTAACATTTGAGAATAGAAGGCACATCCTTCACCCTACCAGACAGAATGATGCTTTGTGGTACAGAGCTGAGCACATGGAAAAAATTTCACCTTCCCTATAATTATGTCCTCCAGGGAGGCCACATCCTTTGTTCAAAACCCCATCTGGTATATGAAGCTTGTTTCCTTTGTGAAATGTTTTATGATCCCTTAAAAGGCTTTTTAAAGTACATCAATAGCAAGAGGAGGTCTAAAGAAAACACTGGACTCATACTTGTTGAAGACAGTCATGTGACTAAAAGGGGTGAAATAAAAACAATGGCATTCAGTGCTTTTTTTTCACAGAACTATATAATGTCTTAGGTTGGAAGGGACTTCAGTGATCATCGAGCTCCAACCCCCTTGCCATGGGCAGGGACACCTTCCACTTCCACTACACTAATAATTTGATAACCTTTTCTGATAAGATAACCTAGTGGATGAAGGGAAGGCAGTGGATAGACTTTTTCTGGATTTTTACTAAGTTAGATACTGTCCCTTGCAGCATCCTTCTGGACAAGTTGTCCAACTGCAGGATGAACAGGTTCATGATGCACTGGGTGAAGAACTGGCTGAAAGGCAAAGCTCAGAGGGTTACAGTGAATAGTGCTACATCCGTCCGGCAATCGGTCCGCAGTGGTGCTTCGCAGGGCTCAATTTTAGGGCCAGTTCTGTCCAATAAACTTATCAACAATCTGGATGCAGGAGTTCAGTGCACCATTAGTGAGTCTGCCGCTGACACCAAACTGGGAAGTGCTTCTGGCTTTCTTGAGGAACAGGGAGCTTTGAAGAGGGATCTACATATATTGGAACATTGGGTTATAATAAGTGGGGTAAAATTTACAAGTCCAAACACTGGATTCTGCACCCGGGACAGAGTAATGCCAGACATTGGAGAGCAGCCTTGCAGAGACAGGGATCGGGGCGGGGGGGGGGGGGGGGGGGGGGGGCGCGGCC
>VXAY01004622.1:343809-356046 GCA_013399855.1 Oxyruncus cristatus
GGGCTGGTGGGCAGCAGCTCAACCCAAGTCAGCCAACAGTGAGCTCTGGCAGCCAGGAGGGAAAATCCTACCCCAAGGTGTGTCAAACAGCATCACCAGCCAGGAAGAAGAGAGAATTGTCCTGCTGTATTCAGTGCTGATATGGACTCACCTTGACCACTGTGTGCAGTTCTGGGCCCCACAATTTAAAGAATGTTGAGAAGGTCCTTGAATGTGTCCAGAAGAGGGCAACAAAGTTGGAGAAAGGGCTGGTAGGAAAGTCCTGTGAGAGTGACTGAGGACTTGGGATTTGTTTAGTTTGAAGAAACAGAGTCTGAGGGGAAACCTCATTGCTCTCCACAGCTTCCAGAGGAGGGGATGTGGAGAGGGAGATGCTGAGCTCCTCTCCCTGAGATCTAGTCACAGGATGGATACCAGGGAATTACTCAAAGCTGCAGGAGGGGAGATTCTGACTGGATAGCAGGAAGCATTTCTTTACTAAGGGGATGATCAAACATTGGAACAGGCTTCCTGGTGAGGTGGTCGATTCCCTAAGCCTATCAGTGTTTGAGAGGCAGTCTGACAATNTGTGGAGAGGGAGATGCTGAGCTCCTCTCCCTGAGATCTAGTCACAGGATGGATACCAGGGAATTACTCAAAGCTGCAGGAGGGGAGATTCTGACTGGATAGCAGGAAGCATTTCTTTACTAAGGGGATGATCAAACATTGGAACAGGCTTCCTGGTGAGGTGGTCGATTCCCTAAGCCTATCAGTGTTTGAGAGGCAGTCTGACAATGCTCTTAATAACATGCTTTAACTTTTGGTCAGCCCTGAAACAGTCAGGAAGTTGGACTAGACAAACACCATAGATCCCTTTCAACTAAAATTCGATACTTATAAACAGGTCCCTCTCATATGTACATACTTAGGTAACTAATAGTGCAGTTTAGTTCTCACTATTTATAAAGCCTTGTATATCTACAGATACAGATATCTCCATATACATGAAACCAGTATATTTTACCAGTAGGACACAGACTGGAAGATATTTGTGAAAAGTGTGGGGTTTTCCCCCAATTTGAAAGTCTCAAAAAGCATATCCATTGTTTTTAGACAGATGTAAGCATCATAAATATTACAGAGCCACCACTTATAAAATTAAAAGCCAATGGAATTAAAAAGTGACTCCTTAGAGATGACCTACAGGGTTCAATTAAGGACATTAGCAGGTAAGGAAATAAGGAGGATAAGAAGGAAGGGAGAGAAATTATAGCATTTTAACAGGTGAAACTTATGTATTTAATAATGCCATTTTACACCTCAGTTGGAAAGCTGGTCTTGAAAGAGACTGGCATACTTTAGTATTAACTACATGGTTCAAGTTTACCCCACTTCCTCAAGGTTATTTATTTCTCCCCCTCCTCCTATTTTTAAAAGGCCAGATGAGACAGGCAGTTTTGTTTGTTTCTTCTAGGTCTTTTTTGTTCATTAATGTTTTTACTTATAAGCCAGTTAAACTAAAGCAGTTTTGGATCTGTGACCTCAAATCTCACTCAATGTAGAGGAGCTTAGCAGTTTAGGAAGATCGAACAAATCACAGAAATCCAAAATGTGAAATATGTGAAATAAAGTTCACTCTTTCTTTTGAAAAGAAGGTTGACGTTAAAATCATCATGTCTGCTGTTACCATTAGATTTCTATGGTTTTAATTAAGACCTGTTTTCATAAAAGGGAATTTTAAAACACTGTTTAATATGGGTAACGAAAAGTATCAACATCATAACCCTAATCATGTAACCTGCATGCACATGCACTGCAGATGCGTGAAGGCTCACATGCAAAGCCACACCAGATCAAGAACTTGATGCCTTTACTCTTCCACCACATGTGACCTTAGTTTGAAATGCTCCTGTAACTCTTCAGGCATGACCTCTAAAACCAACAAGTGGTGAGGTGGTAGAAGCACCACACTAATCTGAGCTGACCATTCATATTGTTACAGGTTATGAAATCCCTGGCAAATTCTGCATCAAGTACGATGAACTAAAACAGATCCTCCAAAATGGCATGGAACCATGTTTGTTTTGGGGATTGTTTTCATTCGTGTTTGGGGTTTTCTTTTCAAAGTCTCCTTTATGAGGCAGCACTTAAAACTATCACCTGATGCCAAATAATGTAATTTTTCTTTCAGCACAGCATAGATGCATACTGGCTTTCTTATTTTAGAAACTTTTCGTGAAGATTACCATAGGAATCACCTTTTTTTAAAAAGAGGTTCTTGCCCCCAACACTTTTAAAGATCCTATATTTTCACAACTACCTCATTTTCAAGTGTAACAATAGTACAGAGATGCTTTGCCCTTGAGAGAGGCATTTATTTAGGAGTGGCCTGTTACCAGGTTAACATGTAAATAACTATGTTCTGCACCAAAACTACTACTTATGGGCCAGCTGTTCCATAGGTCATGTTGTTTTATACTCAGAATCACCAAAAGCTGTTTCAAGCCTACAGAAAAACATATTGCTCAGGCTTCCCACTTTGGCCAAGTTTCTACTTCTTGTAACACCCAATAGGAAATCTGATTTAAATCAGCAAGACCTGTATGCTTTGAAAAAGAAAAGAGGATCAACACTTAATTATACACCTGTAGAAATAAGCAAAAAAAAAAAGTTTTATAATGCAGGTATATTTTATAGAACACTAATATAATGCAATTTAAGTAATCCACAGTGGAATTCAATTACTTCTACAGTCTTATCTTCCTACAGTTACATTTATTTCAATATTTTGTTCAAAATGGATTTAGAAAGCTCAAAAATACACTTCTGACAAAAGAACACTTGTCCTTCAAGCTTTGTATTTCAGACAGGCTTTTGTTTGATGGTTTCCTCTACATTTTAGTTCTAAAATATCAGGTTGAACATCTTAAAGAGAATATAACAACTCTCAGTAACTCTCAATTAAATTCACTGTTTTTATTCCTCTAGATTCAACACCCATACTTCCTACCCTCACAGTTAAGTCTCCCTAATTGCTTTCCCACTCAGTGCTAAAGCATATGATTTTTCTCCTTTTTTAACCTCTCCCTGTAACTGCATGAACCTAGACCAACATCTTTGAGTAACTGTGACTGTTCTATGCCATGTTTATTGTTCTGCAATCAGGCATAAAGAGAGTTATCTCTGACCAACAAATCAAAGCTGTTCACTGTTTAGACTGTCATCCCTTAGCTTAACAAAGCCTAATTCAGTATATCTTCCAATGCTTCACATTCAAAGGCATTAACAGCCATAATTCCACCAAGATGAACAAGAGTTACTGATTTACAGCCATAGGTCTTACAGTGAACATGACCATTAACATCACCATTACCATAAGTACAAAATGAATCCCTTTTTTTTATACCCGAACCTCAACATTTAAGTTAGCTTTACAAAACCTAATTATTACAGGTTGCTTATGAGCTTCTCTAACTTCCTCAGCTAACTTGGCTGAGGGAAACTTTTGCCAAGCTTTGATTAGCATTTAGCAGCTTTAGGGCTAACAATGCTTGTTGTTTCAACCTTGACAACCAACTGTACAGACACATTATTGTATTTAAGCTTCCAGAAGCATTTAACATTTGATTCCGCTCAAAATACAGTTCTACTATATGTTTTGAAAATAAAAGCACTTTTTCCTCTTTTAGAAATCCATGATGATGCCAAACATATGCTTATTTTCCAAACAACAACTGTTTAAAAGAAAGAATACTCTTTCTGATGTTCCTGCCAAAAATAACATTCTGTGGCTTCAAGAAATTTGATAGTAAGCAGTTCACTCAGTTAAGGGAGGAAGGATTTGCATTTGGCAAGGATTTACACTTCATGTCTTGCATCTACTTCCCTCCATTTTAAATTTCTTCAAGGATGAATGTGGCAGTGGGGAGGGTTTTTGTTGTGGTTTGTTGGGGCTTGGTTTTTTTACATCTCCAAGTATTTCACTCAAAAAAAAAAAAGGCATCTGTGGGTTTTACTAGAAATGACATGAAGCAGAAATTCATCTCAATGTTTTCCTTTTTTACAGGGAATACTAGAATATAGAAGACAGTTTCAAAGGGAAGTAAAAGAAGACTTCAGAAGAAATGCATTAGAGAGAGTTTGCAGCAGGAGGAAGTGGAACAGAAAATGCAAATGAGGAAGTAGCACACAGAACATTAACAGATTCATCTCAAAACATGGGACAGGGACAGAAGGCAATGGATTTGGGGTTTCAGCTGCTGCTATCACAGGCAGCAATAATGATACCTGCCCAATAAAGGCAGTTATTTCATGGTTGCCTCAATAGTTTCATATTAAAACACAAGACAAGTACCAGAAACATGTAAATTGGACTATATACCACATAAGACTTATTTCTGTACATTTCAGAAAGCCACAATTTTAAGACAAGGGTTCAATCTGCTACAATATTTGACTTTGTCCTCAATTAATAACTCGCAGAAATAGTAACTGGACCAATTTACTAAATAATGTAAAATATTTAGCCCACTTAAAACATCTACAACAACAGAAGTTCTGAAATTTTCCCCAGTTGTGGAGTTTTACCTGCCATTTCCCAGTTTTTGCATGTAGAGTTATAAATCCCACTGCACAGAACCTTTCCATCACCCTCCAAGATACAGAAATTACTGAAGACTGCTAAACCTGCTCCAGCACCAAGTCAGCTGAGTGACCAAGCATGACAGCAAGCTGCAGAACCATACGAGCTCAAGGGCCTCAAATTTGTTAGTATGGCAACCAGAAAAACCTTTTACAAAGCATGTACCTTCTCCAGTAGAATAGCAAGTATTTTCAAAAAATAGGATCAGAAGCCCAATGATGTTACAGTAGTATTTCAGATGCAGGTAATTCATGATAATAAAAAATCCTGAAGGTTAAAAACTCAACAACTTAGTAGTGCATCAATCAACATGGAAGCTTTTCCTGTCATTAGCAGTGCAAATCCAGCACAAAAATTCAGTATCTAGACATCAAGGCCTGTTTTCACAGCATTACTATCTTGAGCTATAACTAGGTGTTGCTCATGTTACCTGTCTGATTGTGTAGTTACTCAACCTGAATCAAAGGATATTCGAAATTTCAAGATAGTCTACAAGAGTATGAGCAGTGTTTGATGACAGAGGCAAATGCTACAATAGCAACATTTCATTTGAGGTTTGGAAGACTGTGCTCAGTGCCTTCTCAGACACTCCTCTTGAAGGCATTTGTACCTCATCAGTTCAACATTCAGGTATCTCATGCTTACCATGCACAAGCTCTACAACTCTTGACTTGCTATAAATACACAGCAATTGCTACAGTGAAGATGTACAAGACCTGTAAGATCTGAAGAACAGAAAGCTTCAAGAGAAGCAAGCTGACTGAGCAGAAGGAGACAGCATCTCCTCCATCTCGAAAAAGGGAAGAAAAAAAAAAAAAGCTGCTCAAATGCTAGTTCCTGGTTCCTTCTGGCAAAAGAAGGGTGGATAGAAAGCACGTGGCTTGCGCATCTGCTTGTCTAGCAAGGTAAACTGCCTTCTGCTACTATTCAGTTAGATAACCTCAAACTGCAACCAAACCACTTGTATAACTGTAGCAAGGCATCCTCTTTAAACACAGCTTAAGATGAAAAACTGCAGCCCCACTCCAGCTCCTGAATTGGTATGCAGAGGTCAGAGGAAACTTCAATATTCCGACTGTGTGCAAAAAACATTGATACACATACAAAAGTGTCTTCAAATTCAGCATAAAATCAAAGGCTTCATTTGAAGTGCTGTATTCTTGTCCATGTTTGCAGCTGTTTAAGCATTCAAAGCAGCAGCCAAGCTTTAAAAAGAAAAACATTACTTTCCCAGGAAACAACTCTACAGTAAACCTGTGCTGATATAAGTTCCAGAGAATGTCAGCATTCTATAGAAAATCCATTGGCAAGTTCTAACCACTGCAGAAAAACAAACTAAAAAGCCACATTTCCACTAAAGCCCCCGTTCTAATTCACAAGTTCAAACTTCATTCCTTCATTCACATTTAATGAAGCAGAAGAACTTCTCAAAGAAGTGTTTCCAAAGGCTGACTGAAGTTTCAAAACAAAATAAGTTTCGAAGGCCTTGTCTTATAGCACTTCATCCCCACAGATGCCTCTTGCTCTGTTAGGACAAAACCAAGTCCACAGCAGATCAACAGTTTCTCTCAGCATCACTGGATACTGACCTTTCCAACTCTGGGATTTCAAAACAAACATCAAGATATCAATTCCAACATTCACTGAATACTATTAACATGTTTTCATGTATTATGCTTATCACCAATTACACACACAAGCTCTCCAACTATTACTTGTTATGAGCAAAGTGATTGCCACCGTGAAGATGCACAAGAAACCCGGGATCCATCAGCTGAAGGACTAAGGCCTTTGGCTATGAGGAAAGTTCACATCCTAATGCCATTTCATCTTCCAAGTCACTGGCGTGCAGAAGAGAATCTGTTTACACCTTTACCAATGTTTTTTTATGAAGTGATACATGGATCCGAGGGTAATAACCTCTTCACTTGCCCTAACCAGCCTGTCTGCTCAGGTACACAGGAGTGATCCAGACAACACTGTCCTTACCTTCCAGGACATCAGAAGCACAACAGAAAAGACAAAGAGGAAGGCTTTGCAACAAGAACAGCAGTGCTGCGTGTAAGAAAAAGCTGCTGGAGAGAGAAGAGTGGGCAACAGCTGCACACATCAGCTATCACTGCATATATTAACTATAAACCATCAAATAGGAGAACACTCAGACTAAGATGGCAATTACAGTCCTCAGCACTGGAACAAAGTTCACCCCAAGATTTAATTTGAACACCAGACCCTACTAACAGCTCTGTCAACTGTATCTCACTCCAGAGCAAGTGACAAGCAGACAACTGGTTAACCAACCCACAGAAGTAAGTCCTGATGGTCACATTTTGTATAATGTTCTCCATTTATAAATAGGGCAGAGTTTCAGTAATTCACAACTTACTGTCCTTAAGACACAGCCTTAACATTCTGTTCTCTTGGCCCTGAAAACCATGCTTGAATAAAACACTTTTTATGAGATTATACATGCTTTTCAGTCTTCACTGATGAGGTGTTTTGTTTACTTTTAGTTTCTGTGAGTGTATCAAGAGCAAAAGGAAGGATTTTTAAACACACTATTTTCTAAACAGTCAGTGAAAACTCAAGCCCTCTAGAATACTATTACATTATACCTTTCATCTATTATAGAATTATAGATTATCCTGAGCTGGAAGAGACCCATGACTATCATCAAGCTCAACTCCTGACTCCACACAAGGCAACCTAAAGTTAAAGTCAGGTACCTAAGAAACTAGTCTGAATGCTTCTCAGATCAGGATAGGCTTGGGGTCACAATCACTTCCCCGTGTTTGACCACCACTCTTGGTGAAGAACTTTTTCCTAATACCCAACCTGAACTTCCTCTGCTTTCATACCAGCATAAGAGGAAACATAGGCCCTGCATAAGCCTCCAAAAATTCTGTCTCATTTGAACTTCAAGGTGATTAACATTTTTAATTTATGTAAATTTATTTGTGCATGCTGCTGGGTAAATAAACATTGCTTCATAGAGTTTTAGCTTGAAAAATTTTTCTCTAGTTTCTACAACAGGCATATTTCCACAACAGGGATGTAGAATAAAACGTCATGACAAAGAAACAGTAAAACAGATTTTTGATCTATGGAACTAGAGAGAAAACAGCCTGTAATTCTGTTACAGGCTGTTTAATTTTAAAATTTCAGGTGTTTTCTTATACTGAAGAAAAATACATTTAAGTCAACCTAAAATTCGCGCTCAACTGCCTTAGCACAGGCTACCTCTATTTATATCAATTATGATGACTGTAAAACATGAATTCTGAACAGATACCAACACTCCATAAGAATAAAGACATTATATTCATAACTAACAGGTAGGAAGGAGCTCCAAGAGTCTTGAAAAAGAGTAACTAAAATACTGCTAAATAGAGAGGTCCACCAAAAAAAAAAAAAAACACAAAACATACATTCTGGGTGAATTTCAAACCCAGAAATTAACATCAGCTTAATGGCATAACATTTCAGTATGTGAGAGGAAAAACTAATTCACAACGTGTTGAAACTCAACACACCTACAAATCCTCAACACAAAGTCACATTTTTTCAAAAAAAACAACCAAGCAAAGCCAACAAATGCTCACCATACTAACAAGCCTTCAACATAAATTCTCCAGCTATCTCACCTGCCAAAAATAAAGAAATCAAATACAGTGAACTCCAAGTTTACAGCCTAAAACAGAACACATACTTCCATTTTGAGCTCCAGTTGTTTCTACAAACAAATTTCTTAATTTCTTACCAAATATTTTGTTTATCCTTTTGGCAGAAGAAGAAATTACATCTATCAGTAGCTGAAAATATTTCAGTTATTCAAGTTTTCAAAAGAGGGGTGAAAAACAACAGCACTTTTCCAGTTTAAAAAAAACCACACCACCGTGCAACATTCAACAGCTCTTACCACAGGTTGGCTTCTGAACACGTAGATCTAAATAACAGTTAAATGTGAAGGAAAGCACTTGGTTAAAGTTGAACAAATAAACCTGGCATAACTTCAGGTTATTTCCATTATTACCTCTAAAGGCAGACTAAGTTCTCAGGAGAGAATGTAAGTACTAAGGCTCAAGATGCCTCAGTTTAATTCTTAGTCAAGACACCGATTTTTCTTAGATTACAGATATTCTGTATGCGAGTATTCCATATGTAGAAGTTATCATTCACCCTCTACTTTTCTATCTTTTAAGAGAATAAGCTGTCAGCCTGCGACCCATCAGATTCCTTGTACAGGGGAGCTTCTGAAGGCAAAGTACAGTTATATACAACAGTGGAAGACATTTGTAATCTGATCCCATCAATGATCTCCATATACTGAAGGGCATTAAGGTTAGAGAACTAAGAAATGAGCCTGATAAAACCAATTGCTCCCCATCTATATACTGTACATATACATCTGTATACTACTATCTTTCCATTACTGAGGTAATTAACAAAGCTTCATGTCATAACCCACTGGACACACACAGCCTGTTTAGTAACTTACACCTGTAGTGTAATTTATGATAAACAGCCTGTAGCTCACTATCCAATGCAAGCAAAAAATAAAATAAAAATAAGTCACAGTAATGACTACAAGTCCAAAAATTTTAATTGGAGCCACACATGAATCAGGAAGATAACACATCACATTTGAATTAAAAAAGTCCAAATAGGGCTGCATTATAAAACCTGTATCAGATTCAAGCTCAGTTACAAGATAACATTAAATACACACCAACTAAAGACAGGCCTGCAAGAGCAGACTGCAATTAACCGCAACAATATTTCTTGCTCCTTCCTCAGGAAAAGCAGTCGAGAGAGCTCTGGAAGGCTGTTCAAAAGAACAAAGAGTACACTAAGATGTGACTATCCATGCAGGAAGTTTAATCAAAAAAGGAAGACTTGCAAAGGCATGAAAGCTAATTCACTGTCCAGGTGAGACTGATACAGTGACTGAAACACTCAGCTACCATCAGCTCTTCTAGAATTCTTCACCAAATTATGTGCCCTGTCCTTCTAATCGCTGTATGAGAAACTCCATAATAGTATTCCTATCATCTGTCACACTGTGGCTTCTCTTCCTCTTTCCTCCATACAGGAATATTGCCCACAGACATTATTATTCTTATTTCACAAAAATATATGGCATGTACCTTCTCACTGAAGAATAACATAAATAAACATAAGCTGAAGTAGGAATACCAAAGAGCAGCTGATCCTTAAGGAGTTTATATTGCTACTCCTAAAATCATAATCCTTTGAGGCATGTTGTACAGACAAGGAATATACTGAAACACGAAGCAGGTTTATGCTGTTATTAACTACCAAATGTCATGTGTTATACTATCTAAATCAAACAAGAAGCCTCAATAACTTATTCCTGCTACAAAAATATCTTTTTTTAAGCACAAGGGATTCTATTCCTGACATGTAAACTCATTTTTTAATACTTCCATGGACAAATGGGAAGATTAACAAAGACCATTCAATTTCAGTAACTATTGTGTATAATCAAGACTATTGTTTCAGTATCTGATTAAAAAATGTTTTCTATTTTCTCTTTATTTGAAGAAAATAGCCATGGAAAATGAGAAGAGCACTGGCTCGATTATATATTATTTCATGTACAACAAAACCACTGTGTTCACTGCCTAATAACTCCATTCATACTGCTGCTAGCTATGTAAACACAAAAGCAATCTTCCAGCAAGGGATAGAAAAAGTTTGCTTTGCACAACTCATCCCCAAAATTCAGCCGGAAACAAATCAAGTTCCCACATCATTCAAGGGAACATAGTCTGGTCCTGGTCTCAATTGAAGAGCTGCAAATAAAACATCCTAATTCTTTCTGAAGGACTTAGTGAAAGCCGCATTCTTACTGAGTAAGAATGACTTAGGGCTTGTGAGCACATAACTGTCCTTCCATCTTAGCATATTTTCTTCTGATGAGAACTTAAAGGCAAAAAGCTGTAACATAACAACAAAGCTCAATTCCATGACTCAAATACAGGGTTTAATCCTGAATCCTTTAAGTCTGCAAGCACTGTAACCTGTAACTTCAATCTAACATGCTTCCAAATTGAGCACTAGTCCAATATAATTATTCCATATCATGTCAGCCTCCATATACTGAAGGCCACATAACTTACTACCTGAACTATCAGATCACTGTGGTATGGGACAGCACACTAGAGGATAAGAACTGCAGTCTTATTCCATTACTTCATTCCTTTCTTCAAGTACACTCATTAGCTTATGGAAAATACTGTATCAAGCAAAGACAAAACAACAGTCTGTCTCCTCCAAATGTAACATTTTTTGATTCTTTATGCAAAGTTTTAAAAAGAAGGACAAGAAAAAAAAAAAAGGGGCCAGTCTTGCACAACAGGCAAGACAAAACAAACCTCCCCATCGCCAGATTTGAAGTCTCTTCAAGTTCCTGGCTGCTTTCACAATTTACCCCGATCTTTTTCTAATAGGAATATGTTCCCCTTGTTCCCTGCAGTTTACAAAAGAGGCACAAAGAACCACAGCCAGACAGCATTTTCCCATTCCTGCACAAGCAGCACACAAACGAAACGATTTGTGCTTGGAAGTGTTTTCTATCAAGCAACCTCACAACTGCACCCAATAACCCATCACTCAAGCACTGGCCCCACTTCACAGATTGCTGCTCAACCTAAAACTATCAGCCCTTCTCCTGTTATCTGCAGTGATTACTGAACTGAATCAGAAACGAGAAGAAAAAGAATAAAAAAAGCATTTCTTAACTGCTTTTAGGTTAGTGTTAGACATTCAGACGAGATAAATCCCTGTCTTCACACGCCTGCACTCACTCAGACTCCCAGCTTCTTCTCAGCGAAACATTCACTTCAGAAGCAACTCGAAAAAACAATTAACCCACAAAAAACCACCGGCGGTGGGAGGGGAAGGGTTTAAAAGTTCCCGAGCTGTCAAGGACTCCCAGCGCCCTTCAAAGCCAAAGACGATTATTTTTAAGCACTTGAAGACCGCTGGACATCAGAAAGCCCTGCCGGTGTCACGGGGCCACTCGTGGGGGGCGAACACGAGCGGGGAATGAGCCCCCGGCTGGTGACTCCCGGGAATGGGCGCCGTGTTCCCGCTCCAGCCCGGCCGGAGCGCCCCGAGGCTGCGGGGCACAGTCCGGGGTCCTGTCCCCAGCCGCACGCACGGGGGGCTCCGCGGACCCCACCCCGACCGGCGGGAAAGGGGGACGCGCCACGGCTCCGGCGAGGGGCCGAGGCCGGCGGGAGGGCTCGAACAAAGCTGAGGCGGGAGGGCCCCAGGACGGGCAGCCCAGCCCGGCCAGCGGAGCACAGCCTGCAATCCCGGAGAGACCCACCACCGCCCCCGAATCGGCCGGCAGAGAAAGGGGTTTCCCGCAGGGCAGCGCCGGGATTATCCCCGCGGGCGGGAGACCGCTAAAAAGCGGCTGCTCCCCGTCCGCGCCCCTCCTGGTCGGGGAAAGGACCCCCCGAAAGCCGCCGGCCGCCCTCCCTCCGCGGCGGCCGAGGGAGGCTGGAGCAGAGCCCCGCACCCACCTGGCGCCGCGCTCCGTCCCATCCCGATCCCGATCCCGCTCCCGCTCCCGCTCCCGCTCC
>VXAY01004622.1:356122-468109 GCA_013399855.1 Oxyruncus cristatus
GGGGCGAGACCCGCCAATGGGGAGCAGGACTCGGCCGCAGCTCTCGCTGATCGACGTGAAGAATGTCCAATGGGAACGCCGGGAGGGCGGGGACAGCTGTCAATCAGCGGCCCCTACCTGGGGCCCGTGAGCGGCTGGGCGCGGGGGAGGGCAGTTCGCTCCCGACCTCATCTCCTCCCTGACCGGCGTTCCCTCCCTTCCAGCGCAGCTCAGCGCTGGCCTGGCTGTAGCCACCGAGACCTCGGTGTGCGGGGGCTGTCCTCAGGCTCCCGTCTGCCCCCGACATCCACGTCTCCTTCGGGAGTAGCCGCCTCTTCCCCCGGCGCCACAGCTGCCCCTTCCCCGCCCGGCCCCCGCGGCAGCACAGCGGTGCCCGGTCCCGCGCAGCCCCCAGGGCCATCTGGCGTCTCCCCCACGTTGCTCGTGGGGTCTGTGCTCTCACCCAACCACCTCCCTGGCCCCTTTTCTGCTCGCAAGAAGCGGCGCCTCTGCCCTCATTCCACAGTCATCCACCCCCGCTGCCCTTTGCTTGCCCTTGCGACCCAGTTCCTGCTGAATCCAACTCCTGGCCATCCAGGCCCCCGAGAGATCCATGTTTATACCGACAGGCACGCTACCGCAGGGCAGATGCATGGCGAGGGCTGCAGCTGCTGACCCATCCCCAACAATGTGCCCTTTCCTGCTTTGCGGGAGTTCTCATCCTTTGTGGTTATCCCTATGGCGGGGGCTTTTGTTGCTTGCTGCAAAGCCTTTAGAAAAAAAAAGTAAGTGGGACTCTTATCATGTGAATGAGATTTTGGAGGGGCAGGGTGGGTAGGACAATTGCCAAGCAAACTTTAATGGCTCAGGGTGCTCCAATAAGTAATGATAACAAACGCAGTACACCCACACCCAGCAAGCTCACGGAGATCATGACCAGCTGCCCTGCCCAGGTCAGCAGGCTGTCCAGATCAATGGAGACTTGCTTGGCCTTTATTGGGAACAGACAGCTCAGAAGCTCCACAGTGATCATGACCCAGAATGATGCTCCAGAGGAGAGCACTAGGTAGTAGAGCCCACTGCGATGATGAGCAGCCAATCTAACCAGCTCCGCAGGTTGTCCATATCCTCAGAGGCTCAGGCTGCTCCTCTCCAGACACTTGGACCCTCATGGGTGGTGGGGCAGTGGTGTCTGGGGCTGTGAAATAATATTGAATAAATATAATTTAGTCAATAGATAATCACAGCTGAAAGTAGCGGTTATCAAATGTCATCTCAAGTCAATCATCTTTGGCAACCAAACGTTTACTGAATTCTCTACCCAGTTTTACCACTGTCTTCAGTTCCCCACATTTTGCCTTATAGCAAAGTTGCGGGGTCAGGAGCACCTTGTTTTCACAGAAATAATATACAGTATTGCTGTAATTTTCAGAAAAATTATTTGTATTTAAGATACTGATGTCGGTTGTGGTAAGAAGGAACAGCTGAGAACCACTGCTGTAATCACTCAAGGTTACGTGGCAGAAAGCAGCAAGCCAGCTTTGAAGTGCAGATGGTGACATTTTTATGATCTCTAGCAAAGCAAACAGAAAAGAAGCCATTAAGCAACATAACCCTAAAAGAAGGAAGCAACAGGCTTTTTACTCAATGTGACAAAAACCCTAAGAGGAAAATGGTCTCTAAGTTTTGAGACAGTTGTTCTCTATTCAAATGGAGAGTATTTTCCCTAAAACATATATGCAGCAAGAGGAAACTCCTCAGAGACTGTAAAATAAAACAGAGGGGAAAGGACCTGGTGTTGTTAAAACACAGCTGCATTCATGCTCATTCAGTGGTGCTCTTTTTATGCTGAAAATGGGATCTTGAGCTTGAAAAATATTAGTTTCAAACAGACCTATCTCTACCAGTACTTTTTTTCCTGCTCCATCAATACAAGTAAGTAGCCTGTGTGGTGCAAGGTATTAATTAACATTTATTTAATTCCAAATCCTTTCCAGGCTCCTGGATTCCTTTTTAGCTTTCATTTTTCTCCTCTGTATTCATGACATTTTTAATGCTGTTTTTAATAATATCTACATCTCATAAAAAAAGGAACTCAGGCACAGCTTTGTTACTCCTGTTTTGACTTTGCCTTTGAATTTGCAAATAAAGCAAATCTGCTGAACAATTTGCATTGAATCTGAATTGAGTTTTCATTAAGAGAAAAAAAAAAAGGTGCTTAAATTAAAGGCAAGGAATAATGGAATCAGCTTTTGTCTGAACCAATATTATTTTTAAGTTAAATCATGCTTCAGAAAAGCCCTCTGAAGGCTGTAGATACTGGCATACCAAGAGATGTCCAGGATTGATCTTCTATTAGTTTCGCTTGGAGGAAGAGTCAGGCTTCAGAGAGTAATGAAAAGGGAAGGTTAGTGGAGACTGATGCAAACATGAGTTACTAGAACTGAGCATGACATTTTCTCAGTCTCTGCTTATAATATCACTGGTTTAGACCAAATTTATAAGGACCTCCTTTTCTTGAATAGTTAATTTCACAAAAAAAAAAAAAAAGGTACAGTGTAAGAAGAAATGGTATTTTGAAAGGCTGTTATACAGCCTGTGGGTTCCTGCTGAGGAGTGTATTTCATGATACAGAAACCTTTTTGTCTTACAGGAAACACAAAATTGCTGAATAATGCTAAAATAAATAGTGTTATGCAAACGATTTACAATGCAACCGATAATCATTAGAGCATCTCTGATTATTAATGGTACATTGATGGGGCCCTGCAGAGTTTCTTGCTGAATCAGCTTTTGAAATAAATTGCCTTCTCTCCAGCAGCAGCCGCACCCCAGAGAAAGGGGAACCATGTTTTGGCTGAGGTAATTGGTTTAGGACAGCTAGCAGATACAGGCATTGCACAACCTCAGATGCTTTATGCCTTTCTACATCTCCATTAATAGAGTTTATTTTCCATTATCACAAAACTATTTAGCCTTGATAAGGCTGTGTACATGCTTCTCATACTATTCATATTTTCAGTGTTACTGATATTACCATACTACTCATATTTTCCAGAAATATTTTCCTGAGACTATTGACTATTTTGCATTTTCTTTATTGTTTTCCTCTAATATACCTGGATTGCTGGAATACTGAAAGACTAGCAAAAAATATGAAACCTAGATGCAAGTAGATCCTCAAAGGAAACATTCAATTTAAGTTCAGTGTCACTGTGTAATCAATCTTGAGAAAAAAAAAAATGCAGGGAAGCAAGAACAAAAGGAAGCCTAATAACTTTTCAAGACAGCTACTTTCATCAACTAAACAGGAGTTGTAATTCTGCCAATTAATAGTAAGGTCCATTAACTGTTAAGTCATAAAAGCTATTTGCTATGCAAAGTGCTTGTTTTTGTTTGCTAGCTCTGACATTTTGGGAGGGCAGTGTAGCAGGACATCGAATGAAGCAAGGACTGATGATCTATAGTGGGAGTGGACATGGTCACTTAATGGTTTTACAGCATTGCCAGTTGAACAAGCTCCCTTTATAAAATAAACACAGGAAAGACATGATTTCAAGTTCCGGGAGAGATTAAAAAATTATATACAGAAAGCTGTAGTTCGTTATACACTGTTGATTTAGTACAGTGCAGGGCACAACTAAGACTAATGGGATCAAGCTAAGAATCAAAGACCAGAGGGGAGGGGGAGGGAAGGGCAAGGGGAAGGGCAAGGGCAAGGGGAAGGGGAGGGGAAGGGAAGGGCAAGGGCAAGGGGAGGGAAGGGGAAGAGGAAAGGGAAGGGGGAGAGGAAAGGGAAGGGGAAGAGGAAAGGGAAGGAGAAGAGGAAAGACAAGGGGAAGAGGAAAGGAAAGGTCATAAGGATAGTTGGGTTTCTGCAAACAGGACTGTGGGAAATGTTTCAA
The DNA here is from genome assembly GCA_013399855.1 of Oxyruncus cristatus. NCBI lineage: Eukaryota > Metazoa > Chordata > Aves > Passeriformes > Cotingidae > Oxyruncus > Oxyruncus cristatus. Next base: position 360,007 of record VXAY01004622.1, read on the forward strand.
AGCATACCATATGAAAAACTTTTCCATCAGCTAAGAATGAGCTGAATTTTATTTCTCCTGTCTGTATTCACTGTAGCCATATGCTTTTTACAGACCCAGCAGCCCTTTCCTAAACTTCTGTGCCTCGTTGTATTATTACCACCAATCATAATGGAGGTATAATGTCAAGGGAAAAAAAATCTCTTATACAGGTAAAAACAGGCTTTCCTGGATAAAACTAAAAGGGTAAGGCATAATAACATGTTTTTCAGTGTTTGAGGATTTATGCAGATGAGTTTTGGGAAGTCCCTAGCTGCTTTCTCATTCTACTGAGCCCATAAACAGACATGGATAGTGAAAGATTCATGATAACTATGTTGGACTGCTCCCAGTCTGATGTCCAATAGTTATTGGTAGCCTCACTCCACCTGAATTGTCTGTCTCTCTTGTAGTATCAAGTGTAAAGTTTACCAACACAGATTGCAACCATCCATTTCCCACTGACTTTCAGCAAGAGTCTATCATCTAGCTCCCTTATGTCCCTTTAGAAATCTCTCTTCTCATCAGTAGAAGAGAGAGAGTGCCTCAGTGTCGTACTCCATCAACATCCACTGTTTTGGGAAAGGCATGGGAACAGTTAGACACAACCGGAGCATGAAGATAAGCTATCAGACCAACATGTGACTTTGGCTTATATTTGAACCTCTGTGATTTGCCTTAGTACTGAAGGTACTTTGAATGACACATGGATATGCAGATCTCCTTTCAGTAGCTGGACAAAGAAGCCTGTTTTCCAGTTGAGATGCCCCTCTTCAGCTCCCTGACCCCAGCTGCTAAGCACAGCTGGATCACCAGTTAGACTTACCCAATGGACATGAATTCTGGTGTCCCAGAATCTGAGAAGAAGAAGCTGAGATTAAGGTCTGGAGGTAAAGGTTGTAAAGGACCAGAAGAAAATTAAACCTCACTCAGAGGTGAGATGGATTTTTATTGAGACCAGCTTTCAAAAACATACATAAACTAACTACAAATAGAAAAGTTCACACTAAAATTAAATTGGGATATTAGTGATAGAGACATGGAAAATGGGAGCAAAATGACAGCAAGAGATATCTTAATCCACCCTCCTGTGCCAAGTCTCTGTAAATGAGAGAGATATGGTAATGGACTGGTGTCTGCTTGATTATTTTAAGGTATTTAATTTAATGCAGAGAATTTCACAATTTCCTCCTGCATTCTTCCCTAGTGTCTATTGTCAGAAACTTTTTACTAATGTCTAATGTAACTCTTCCATGATGTAAATTTAGCACGTTCTTTTCTCTTGATATCCACAATGGACATGGAGAACAGATTACAACCTGTGATTATTTGAAAGCTTCTCACATCTCTCCAGTCATTCATTCAATAAATTTAACCCCTAGCCCTTTTATTCTTGCCTCATTGGACATGTTTTCTAATTCTCTGGTCATTTTCCTTTCCTTCTTTTGAATTGCCTCCATATTTGCTGAAATTCACTGCACAGAACTAGACACACAGCACTCAATAGGAAAGCTGCATGTTTGCTTTTACTGTAATAGTATGACATTGTTGATACATCTCTCACTTGTGAGTCACTGTAACCTCAACATCTTTTTCAGCAAAACTTCTGCCTAGTCAGCTGTTTCCCATTCTGTGTTAATGCACTTGATTTTTTCAGATTGCATTCTCCTCTTTGAAGTAAGTTCATCCTATTTTTTTTGGCCAGCTGTCCCATTTGTCAGGATCACTTTGATTGCTACTCCGCCAGTTTTGGGACATCTGCAAATGGGCTAAACACACTTTCTACTTCATCATCCGGGTCACTGAGGTAAATATAAAACATCACCAAACTCAAGACACATCCCTGGAGAATCTCAGCCAACAGTTTTTCATTGTAGTGAAAACTTTGATGACTATTATCTGATTACTGCTTTCCAAGCAATCTTCTCCACCTTCTTAAAAGAACATCATAGCAGTGTTAAAAACCTCTATCTATACCGAGGCAGCTGAAGTTAAACATTTCCTTAAAATTCATGTTTATATTAAATTTGATTACTTATCTCTTGTATCAAGTATGGAACACTTGTATTTGCACAAGAGACACAGAATTATATTTCAGAATTGACAGTGAAAGCTGGGCGTTTTGGATACCAGGAAGGCAAAATTTGGATTTTCACTCATAGAACATCCTTAGATTTTGAACATCAGTAAAAAGTGAATTTGAGTGTTTGCTCACATGACTGAGGGTCAACATCACTTTGATTGATCTTGAAAATGACCACCTTTCTTTGTAATCAAGTTTGAGAGTGCTGTATCTATTTGATTACTTTTTTGATGCTTACTCTTTATTGTCCTTAACAACATTGCTTCAGCATGGAAATTCTCTAGCTTATATTCTTTTTGGCTAGAGCTAATACAGTTTAGCTATGTTTTGGATTCAAAAGCAAGGGAAATCATGCTCTTCCTCAAAGCACAATGCTCATGTCATTATGCAAAGTTGAAGAGCAATCACCGTGATAGGTTTCCATCTTGTACACTATATCCTAAGCTTCCTGTTTTCTCCAATTAGACTTGTGTACCCTTGAAGCATGAAGCACAAGTCCCTTCAAATATCAGTCATGAGCTCAGTCCTGCAAAGCTCCCTTGCTCTTGCATTTTTGAAGGACCTTTTTGCTGAGCTACGTGGGGATTTAAAAGTTCCACCTCTACTTTCTGGATCAGCACTCTCATTTCTTTGCAGGATAACACCTTACATGAAAAGAGTATGAAAAGTGTGTCTTAAATGTGCCTGAAAGCTGCACGGATGTCTACAGTCTTCAGGGGAGATGCCTACAGTCTGCATTCTCATATACAATTCATATACATGTGCCCCAATGCGCAATCAAATCTTATCCATGTGCATGCAAACTGGAATAGGCAAGAGGCATTGTGCTGCACTCTGAGTGCTCGCTGTGTCAAAAGGAACAGGAGTGCTAACTCCCAGTGGTAATTAAACCTTGCTGGGAAATCGAGCATATGTCATACAGAATAGGCTCACTCTTCTGTTTCCTTCCACTCCCTCCCCCCACCTCAATACCATTTTGGATTGGAAGGAATCAAAAACCAGAATGAGGGGGAGATTTTAAGTAAATCTTAGCAGTAGCTTTTCCATTGTAGGAAAATCCGTTGTTTGGATAACAGCATTAGAAAAGAAATTCTTAACCAATACTGGAGGGAAATAACAGCAACCACAGCAAAAAAAACCCAAAAACCTGTCGGAATTAAGAAATCTTGGTCAACCCACAGAAAGGGCTATTGGGAGGCTGTATGGGAGAGAGTGGCAGAGCCTTTATACAATGCAGATGCTCAGAGAGGCAAGGCAGAAAGGAGAAATAAATGCTATTTACTCATTTGGTTTTAGCTGGAATGGGAGATGGCTGTCTTTCCTATCATACATCAAACTGAGCTCTAGAGCTCCGGGACAAAAACAGTTCAATACAGACTGTCTGCAGCTATGTCTTTTTTATTCTCCTTATTCAACCAATGCTGCATGGGAAACCACATCTCACACACACTGCCTCAGCCAGGAAAAAAAAATAGTCAGTTTAGTAACAACTGTCATTACATAGCATATTTTCCTCATTATAAAGCACTTAAAGAACAAGAAAAAGCCATCTGCTGTAACTTGGCTGCCCTTTCTGTTTTAGGTTAATCCACATTTCTGGCTTTTTCATTCTCATTCCTAATTAAATCTTTCTCAAAAAAATAAAATCGATGGGTTTACAATTTGTATTTAAACATTCTTATTAAATTCCAATTCTTTTGGCAAAGCATCTGACAAAATCATCCTATCTCACAGAAAATATTTCTCCTTAAACTTTTAACATATAATCGATCTTCCATTTTTAGGCTGATCTCTGGGGAAAAAGACTTCAAGCTCCTGTGTGACTAATAGTTCTGGTTTTGTGCTGAATGCTGAAGTACAATGCACACCTTGAGTTTTAAGTACTTCCTTGTACAGAACTCTCGTGCTGAATCTTCTGTTCACTTCCACTTCCCATTTCTAGGAGGCTACTAGAAGAATCTGTTGTATTGTGCTTTGTACAGTCACAGAATTGCACCATGTCCTGCCTCTTGGGGAGACGTTTGATTTTTGTTCTGTCTAGTTCTATCTATTGTGCCTTAATCTAATACAAAAGTATCTGTGTGGAGAGCAGAATGATGGGAAATGCTTGCCCCGGAGTTCTAACGCTGTCTCTCCTATTTCAGTCTTGTTAATGAACAGCAAAACAAAACAACAAACGGACAAGTCTGAGCTTCTCTTAGATATCACAGCAGGCACATGGAATGGCTTCTCCCAGGCATACTGATCACTTTTACCACATTTACAGTGCTCTAATAAATACTGCTTGGAGCCGCTCCAGGCAATTGTAATTAATTCTCAGTGGGATGCTCATAGTGGTCACCCTGGATCAGAAAGGTCAGGACTTTGTCTGTGCCTGTACAACATCAGTAAAAATTAAATACCCACTTTCCCCAAAGGTCATCACAAGCCAAATACACGAAACAATCAATCTCAATCAGTTTCCCATTCCCTGCTATTTCTCATTATTTCTGTAGTTATCCTAAAAATTAAAAGTAAACACATAAACAAATCAAAGCAGAAGGTGTTTTCAGTCTTGTTCTAATGCTCTCTCCTATGCAAGGACCTGAAGACACAACCAGGGAAAGTGAGAGAGCCCCTTGAGCGCGCGGGAGAACCAATTCACCTACGGGGACCCTGGCTTTAATTAATTAATCTCCCTGCCTTCTTAGGGTGGCTAAAAGAGGAAAATCCAGGCTGGTAAACATCTGTTGCACCGCGGGGGCAGCAGCAATCCAAGGTAGAAGTCTAAGGAACCTGAAGGAAAAATGCTTCCCCTGTCGACGGCGCGGGCGAGGGGCGAAAAGGGAAGTCCGACGCCGCTCAGCACCATGGACAGGGCGCGCTGGGAGGGCAGGCCGGCAGCGGGGCAGGCAGGCGGGGAGCGGGGCAGGCAGGCGGGGAGCGGGGCTGTCCGCCCGGCGGACCCCCGACATTGCCTCTCCCGACCCCTCGGGGCCCGCCTGGCAACTGTCCGGGACCGACAGCAGGCTTGGCGAGACACGTCTCTCCTTTGCTGCATGTGTTTATCGCCAGCACTGTGTATTTTCCATAACTTGCCATGCCCTTTTGAAAAGGGCAATGTGAAATAGGCTGTCAGTTTTCTTTCCGTTTCGGTGTATTTATTTTTTTTTTTTTTTTTTTTTAACTGCTGCATATCTCAGAGCCTGGCAGTTTTGCAAGGGAGGAGGAGAGGGAGGAGACTTCAGCACAAGTGTAGCGCAAAAAATAAGGTAGAGAAATAGAGCGGTGTGGGCTTCAGCCAAGAGAGGAAGCACCGGCCAAAGTCATGCACAAAATAAAACTGGTTCTGGACTGTTCTAACCACAGTTGCTCAAAACTACATCCTTCCCGAGGGAACGAATATCAGTCGAATTTTCCTCAGTGACACTGGTGTAAATCCAGGTGCTTCTTTCAATATAACTGTTTTCTCTTTTCAGTGCCAGAGAGGTCAAATTTGACCTTGGAGATTTTATGCAAAAATATTAATTTTACAGCAAAATTTTTCCTGCTTCTTCTACTGTATTTGTTCATTTACTTGAAAAGTATTATCTTCTTTCACTGGCATGGTGGAAATCCTGAATGCATTATCACTTCTTTCAGAAACCATGTAACTTTGCTTGTAAATGTCAAGTCCCATTGTTCAGCATGGGAAGTGCCAGCTTCAGGGCCAAGGCAGCCAGATTGGCTTAAACAAGTGCAAGAAAAAGTCTTCAAAGGCTATCAGACACTAGGTATCATTACTCTGTTAACTTCCCTTGGGACACTCAATCCCTGCTCATAGGCTTCTCCCAGTTCCCTGCCTGCAAAGTCTCACTCTCCTTACACCAGTCTCTGCTTCCCTCTCCTTCTCCATAATCTCACTTTTGTACATCATCTCTCTCACTTTGTTTTTCTTTTTAGTGTGCCACCATCAAACCAGTCAAGGAACAGAAAATGTTCCAGCCTCATTGCCTTTTCCTCACTGCCCTATTTCCTTCAAAAAGCCAGGGAGGCAAACTAAGGGAGATACCATCACACCATACATGATGTTTTCAGGGGCTCTCTCTTACGTTTTACTTAATCTTGACTGCAACTTATTGGGCAGACAAACTCTGAACAGTACAATCTCAGTTGATTTTTGGCTGCTGCTGACGTATAAATGAGAAGAAATTATCTGCCTTCAACTTGTCCAGAAGATAATTTCATTTTCCACCAAATAGTGTGTCTTGGAAGAGATGCAGACGGATGATGGACTCTGGCTGGTGTTTATTATATGAAGTGCAACAACTGCTATGATGCAGCCCTCCCTTTCTGCTCTATCTATCGATTCCCATCACATAATTAAATTGTGAATTCTGAAAGAGAAAACCATCTTTCATTTCAAGTACTGCTCAGCGTCTAGCCCACCAGGCTCTGATCCCTTATTAGATCTCTGGTAATACTGCAATGCAAATAGTAAGGGCAGCTGCATCTGCCTGTTCACCAGCCACAAGACTCCATGCTTGCCTAATGCAGGGGTCCTATATAGCCAGTAACACAATAGCTGGAGTGACAGATCATTACAGTGCTATTGTGCCAGAAGTGTTGTTATGAGTATAAAGGATTGAGCCGGTTATTAATCATCTGAAAGCGCTTTACATGGGCACAAACATAAATCACAGCACTCCATCCAGTTGGGTAATTACATTCTGCCACAATAAATTCCTTCTAAAATTTCTACCAATAATACTATTTTTCACTTCCAGTCCTACACTTCGTGCTTTCTTGCTTTACACCACTAAATAGCTGAAGTGTTTCTCTTCTGAGATGATCAATTGCCTTCTGTGGAAATTCAGATGTCCACAGAGCTGCACTATATTCTTTATGCAGCTGCCAGAGAACTCTATAAAGCCATTTCTTCATATTAAATGATGTATAAATGCACAGTTTTCTTACAATAAAGAAAATGCATTAATGATGTTTAGCAACAGAGTTCCTTAAGCAGCCCTTACTGAGTGCCAGAAGAGTAAACATATTTATCCCATGGCGTCATCAAATCTAAAAGCATCCAGAAAAGAGAGAAAAGAGTCTAATCTCCTCTTACTGCACCTTTCAAAATCTCCACACAATTTGGACAGTTCTTAATATAAAATGTCAACGCCATTTGCAACTGGCTATTTATTATTTAGTATACAGGCTATATAGCCGTGCATTCCTTTATAATACATGAAGGAAGCTTTTAATTAGTAAAGCAGGGAAGATTTGGCCCCTTAGACGGCCACGCTTGAGGGCACTTGAGAAGCCTTTCGGAATCTCAATTTCTGAAGGCTTGCGGTGCTATTTGTAGCTACCACTTAGGATTTGTTCCTTGGAAAAAGCAGTTCCCCCTGAAGACAGTAAAGTGTTTGTGTACAAATGAAAATGACATACTGGAGCATGCTGTGCTGGTGACAGTGCAGGTCATTTCCTTTATTTAAAAAAATTTAATAAAAATCACTTGCCCATTGCCTTACGTAAGTCCCAATGTACTCTTTCAGCTCCCAAAGAGAAGATAAATGGACCATCTTTTCAAAACAATGTCTGGAAATTATATATAATACCTGATATCATCAGTTTTGCAGCTATCTTTGGAAGCTTCCCTGGTTTAGCAGCAAACTAAAGAGATAAGCAAACATATACTAGAATCTGCATCGTTGCTTGGAAACAATCAGTTTGGGAATGGCATAATCCTATTAGTCTGAAGAAGACCAAAATTTTAATAGACTTCATGCAATTCAGATGCAAACTCTTCCTCTCAAATCAAATTTTACTACACATATAACAGCTTTCCTCTTTTTTTTTTTTCTCTCCCCACTAAAGGGCGTACATAAATGCCTCATGGTATTGCAACTATGAATAATGATGTGCTAAACCTTTATTGATTTGCTTGGCATTCTCACAGACTCCCCACTCCCAAAACATATGCACTGAATTACACACTCATGTTTGCAGCATTAAAAATACAGTACATTCAAAACAGAAGACTGGAGAGCTTAAAGGACTGCTAATGGAATATAGAGGTCTGGATTACTCAAGCTGGGCTTGGCACAAGAGCGCACCTGGGTGCACAGGAGGGATGCCGACACCACAGTTTTTGGCAACCCAGTCAGTCAGCATGTCTGATTGCTGCCATTGGGAATGGAGAAACACCAGCACCCCGTGTGAGTGAGCCAGACCAGGGGTCTGACTTACTGTCGTGCTCCTTCTCTGCTGAGTACAGAAGGAGCCTAGCTACCTAAAAAGATCACTGAAGTTGAGTAGAGCCTCAGGCCTACTCTGATATATTTTCAGCTGTCTCAGGAGATGAGTCGATACCCTGGGACTGCTGCAGCACAGGGAAACCCTGTGCTCATGCTGCAGTGCCAGCATGGAGGGCGCTAGAGCATGACTCTCTTCCTCAGCTCCAGGATGAAGATAGTTCCACTGGTGACTCAGGAAGATGACTTTCCAAATTCTAAGTGATGCAGAGCACCAAGAAAGAAATAGAGGATGAAGTCTGTTGTCTTCTATAGCTAGATTTACATTTTGAGAAGTACTGAACTAGGCACTGAAATCCATCTTTATTCAGAGGAGCTCTCGTTTGCATGCTGAACTCCCATCTGCTTCAGTGGAGCAGAAACTTGCGTAAAGGGTACCATACACCCAATGCTTTCCCAGTGAAAATATTTCTCCCCTCATGGTCATGGCTGTGGCTTCAACCCAGCCAAGGACAGTTATCTAACCTTACTGTATCAGTGTGAAATTCGCTTGTTGGCAGCTCCTTCTCAACAGATATCGGACTCAGAGCCACTACGACAACACAGATTCATTTCATACCTGTCAGCAGCAATGCGAAGGATGGGAACAGCCATACGGACAGACCTGCTTTTTCGCCCCAAAACACTCCTCTCAGAGGCAGGGATGACACTTGCAGGGTAAGAATAGGTGTTGCCTGGTCCATTATCTCAGGCTGTCAAGCAAGCCTGCACTTTCAACATTAGAAGCATGAATTGTAAAAGTACAAATGGGAGATGATTTTCAAAAGGCATTTTTATAGCCAGCAGAAAGCTTCATGCCAATTGCTTAAAAAGGCTTTGAAAGTTTTCCAAGACAGCACAGCACAGGCCCAGATCACTCCTACCGGTTTAGCTTCATAATTACCTTCTCTTTCAATACTTATCTTTGTCTTCAGCAGAGTGCCTCCCTCCCTGCTGCTCAAGTCTCCTCTCGCTGCCAGCACCCCTCAGAAAGGGCTGAATAGAGCTTCCCTTCCCACCCCACAAGTGTGACGTGGCTGTTCCACACGTAGCCACGGACAGAAGCACAAGGTGCACTTAACCAGCTGCGCCCAAAAATATTTCCAACATTCCCAGCATGAAGTGTTAGAAAGTCCAGCTCTCAGGCACAGCACAGCTGACTGCCAACTCCTGAAACCTGGAGTGACCCCACAGAATTTGGCAATTTCTGCTTTGCCAACACAACACTTGAAAAGCTTTACCTATTCTGTCACCAAAAATTCCATGACCAGGTGAGAAGGGGAACTATTTGTGTTTCAGCCAGCCCCTCTGAGTGTTGGGTTTTGCTGAGACAGGTTTCTGCAAGTAACTTGAATAAAAGATCATATTCCAAGCTCTACCACACATTGCCAGAGAATCCCAGAAGCCTTTTTTTCACCTGCATAATGTCTATCCTCAGCCAGTGCTTAAGGTCCGATGAATTTTTAAATGTAGTGTTTGGATTGGAATTTTTTTAACCTCCTTTGCTGCCATTTCTGTACCCGTTCCAGAAGAGCTAGTCTGGCCTAAGCTGAGACTGTCCTTTACTTCTTTATTATCTCATCTGCTGTTGTCTAGACCTCCTGGGCACTTGTATTTCCACCTCAAGATTTCCAGTGGTGCTGTCCTCACTCCTACATTCAAGCACTGAGAAAATTCTGAGCTAGTTGCTTTAAAAATGCAAATCAGTGGATGAGAATATAATAACCTTTTCTCATTTTTGTTCCTTAACTACATTTTCTGCTAGTAAGAAATCTGGTTTTTTTCATGTCTTTTCTACACCTTCAGCACTTTAATGATTAGTCTACATCTTATGCCTTCCTCTTTGGATTTTTTTATATGTTGCTAACACATTTTCATCTTGAAAAGATTTCCTGGGTTCTTCAGTGTATAACCATAAGATTCTTCCTTTTAATATCTTGTTGTTAGCTGGCTGTTATTATATATATATGTGTGGGATACAGCTGTTTGTGCAGCTGACTGGTCCTGATGGTCACCTTTTGCTGGGAAGAGGCCAACACAGAGTGAGAGTGAGGGGGTCAAAGTAGCTCAACTCCCATTTCTATTATTTTTATTTTCTTCTCTAACTTTTCCTAGACACAATTTGCAAGGGCCTTTCTCCTCTGAAGTTGTAGCCCCCTCCTCCAGTCCCTGCCCCATTTGTCTGCAAGGAGTAAGGGGATCTTTCCACTCCACTTGTGATCTGAGCTCTTTTTACTGTGCTTGGCCCTCCAGGAAGCCTCGGTTGGGGATGGCTGTGGATGCAGCTCACATGGAAATGCCTGCAGTGATCACAGCACATGCTTTGGGGTCCCAGATGCTACCACAGGGAGCAGAGGCTGACATTAGCAAGGAGAGAGAGGTGAGCCAGTGTCATGGAACCAGCCAGGGGAAAAGGGGAACAGCCAAGGAAGTGAGTCTGGTGTTAACCACAAGAATAATTGTCTTTCCAGTAAGGCTGGAGGCAGCAGATCATGGCAGAAAGCAAGTGTCCACATGCTAAAGAGTTAAGAGCTTGCCCGTTTGTCACAAAGCACCGCCCAGCTGAGGATGAGGAATGAGTCACAAGTGTTAAGCTTTCCTAAGAGGCTTAGACACTTCCAGTACCAGCACCCATGGCCCTATAACCAGGGCACTGCCACTGTTCATAATGGGTCCTTATATAAGGTGCTGCGTTGCAAGGTCTCAGGGCTGAGGTTCATCATGTCTAAACTTTTCTTTACATGCCTAGAGCTTTGTTTTAAGCATGGACAGCTGTATCTGCATTTTTTTATCCTAACAGGCGGCTATGCTTGATTAGCAGGCGGCTATGCTTGATTAGTTTTCCTTTTGCTTGTTTTTGCTGGCTATAACCATAATGTTTACATTGACAGTAGCAACAAAGAGCTCTTCCATGCAGAATGAAGCCTTCATGTCTACACAAGGAGGTGGTGCAGAGGAAGGCGGGCTGGGCATGATAGCAGAGGCCTTGAATGTCGAGGCACAGGACATGGCGCACAGGCACAGGATGATAAGAAAAAGGGCAGAGCCCAGGGCTGGAAATGACTCATCCATGGTCACTTAAAGAAATTAGGATCTGGGAGCTGCACAAAGCACATTTCAGGGGTAGCAAACAGAGCAAAGAACAAGTATCTAACATAAGTAAAAGTTACTGTATATGTAGACGTAGTTGCCATGCAGAGTGGCAAATCAAGGTGTGAACCAAACTGGCAAAGTTATACAAATTATCCCAGTTGGGTCCTATGGGGGAAAGAAGAAACCATCAACTTGGCAAGGTACTCAAGGGTGCTGTTGCCTCCCCATCCTCGTGGTCTGCAGCCATCAATCTAAGCTCCCAGAAGGGCAGTGGAAGGGGTTGGAAAACACTGGAAGAAGGGCTAGACACTAGGAGTGGATATAAAAATTCTAGCTGTATTGTTGTTGTTGGAAATTTTTCTACAGTAGTATTCTTTGCTTTTTTTTTTCCCTTCGTTTTCTATAATAATTAGATCTGGATTAATAAGAATTCTTTGATTTAGATAATTTAGGTTTCAATTATGCTAACAGTAGATTCTTAGCTCTACACAGTGTGTTTCCTTTTTGTCTATAACAAGATTTTGAGCTTAAGACGTTCAATAAATCCCCAATACTTTGGGGACTTAGGGCTGATTTCTCTCTCTGTTAACAGCTACACACACCAGGCACCTGAAGGCACTAACATTCTCACCATTTTCCCAGAGCAATATGAGTAATAGTGGGAAAGAGGTGCTCAGCAGTTGCAGAGCATCCATTACAGTCACTCAGCTGGAGTAGCAGCTTCTCTTAGGCCCTACATAACTGCCCTAGTATGAAGTATTTCTAATTCCTGTAAGAAACCTCGCTTTTTCCCATGACTCTGCAGTGCATGCAGATAATTCCCACCAACTCCTAGCAGCTCTGTGCTATGTGTTTTAATGTGCTTTTCTGAGCAGGACAGAATGAGGTCCTGAAAAACGTGAGATCGTCCCTAGCGCCTTTATTTTTGCCTTTAAAAAAGGGCCTGTAGTGCTGTATTAAGATGGTCTTTAGCCAAGCATCACAGAACAGAAGAAAGCCCCACCTGATATGGGACATGTAGGATCCATTATGCCTGTTTCTTGCCCACAGAGGCAGAGTCAGCTCTTAACTATTCTGGTTTTATGGTCATTTTGCCTGAGGAGAGCAATTTAAAGCAGGTGCAGCATCACGGAGAAATGAGGCCAGTGACCTGGAGTTTCAAAGGGATTTGAACATCTAGACAAAAGTACAGCCTTGCTGAAACTACCCCACACTCCTTGGGATACTCTTTCCTCTACTACTGAGTACTTGGAGCAGTTTTTCCCCTGGTTATTTCAGCGCTTCCAACATTTGCTCAGAAATTTTCAGATCTCTGATGAAATTGATGAATTTAGCAGACAGAATGCCAGCAATCCCTTGTATTATCACTGAGATAATCCACTGAATTTCCAAAGCTACTACCTGCAAATCTCACTCAGTATCACCAGCTCTAGTGGGAATTCAATGCCTCTGAAAGTCCAATGAAGAACAAAACCTCAGGCTACAGAAAAACAGGAGAGGGTATTGGTGAAAGAAATGGAAGAATAACTCTCTGAGAGATGTGGTATTCCCTGGAGAAAAGGCAGTCCTACCTGGCTGTTGTATAAATTTTTAGGTTGCTTTTGGAAAAAAAAAAAAAAAGTTACTATGAATATATTTTAAAAAGTTTTCACTGGCAGATTAGCACCTAAATCCTTTGCAGAAGAAGTGAATTAAAGAGGAATTTGAGTGGGGAAAGTACAACACTGGGGACAGGAGACCAATCTCCTATGCACAGTGTATATGCCTTTATGATGTACATTTCCTTGTGTTTCCCAACTTTCTTTCTGCCCTTTAATTTAAGGTTGCATATTCTGATGGCAAATGCCTCACAGCTGCAGAAAGGAAGTCACAGGCAGCCTGTAATTTACTGCCAAGCATCACTCTGAAGAAGTTTGCAATTTGTGATAATGGTATTGTTCCTTCAATTTTGTTCTTGTAGCTCGTCCTTCCTTACAAACAAGGCTTTACAAAGCTTTCTGTGTTTAGCAGCATTAGCCCCTCAAGCAATAGATTACAGTAAGAATATTTAAAATTTTATTACTGCAGCTTTTTTTTAAGTCCCCAGTGGCAGTAAGTACAAGGTATAAGTGGGTGGTGCCAGGAAAAATCATTCTCATTTGTGTCAGGCAACAAATAAACCCCACATGTCTAATACTACTTGACATAATAAACCATGAGTGCAATTAACCCTTAGATTAGTAGTTTTATAATTCAGCTGTTCAGCAATGACTCAAATCTGTTGAATGCCATCTTTCAAGTAACAATATAAATAGCTTTAGCAAGCAAAACAGAGACCTGCAATTTATTGCTTAAAAATGCACTTTTCCGTTCCAGATATCTGATCTTTTTCCTGATAAGACTGAAGATGATTAAATGGATGGGCTTTACCCAAAGCAGTCTGAGGCTCAGCTAGGAGTGTATAATCTGTGTGAGCCCTGAATGGACTTGGGAGGTGCACACTTGTCCAAAAATAGGCCATTTCTCTGGTAAAGAATTTGCACTTTACTGCTTTGCCAGGCAAGATACACATCATCTCTTACCTCTAAGGAGGGAGATGAGGGGGTGCACTGAGAGTCGCTGTGCAGAATCACGCAGGCAGGATTCAAAGCTAACAGATTTGCAGTTTCTTTAGGCTAAAGACTGAGATCTGCTTTTAATTATTATACTGGTCAAATCCACACAGGATTTAGATTTGTGAAAACCAAATTTGCTTTGATTTGTGATATTGGTCTTGTTGAGTTTTCCCATCAATGACTCCCTCCAGAAGCATTAGTCAGTTTCACCAAGGGGTTTCTGAGGAAGGGGGAGCACTCAACTCTGCTATTATTCACAGACCACATGCAATTGCTCAGGATCTGTGACACTGCACTTGGCCCACAGATTGTTCCTGCATTTCTGCATTTTATCAGTAGCCAGTGCATCCTCTTCAGTGTTATAGTTAAATGGTTAAGCTTTTCCTCTTCTGTGTTCCAGCATGATTGTTTCTTTTCCCCAGCTGGGTTATATCTTTCCTCTAGAGAAATAATATCCAGTGCCTTTTGAAGAGTCTCTGTTTCACCCGGTTTATAAACGCACTTTATACTACAGCCCAAACTTTATATCTTTCTTCTCACCCTAATATGAGGAGATAGAGGGAGCCTTCCAGTAGGTCCTCGCAGTCGATCCTCATCTTCATGAAGAACTGCCCCAAAACATGGTCTCTCTTCAGCCAAGAAAAGGTTTTCTAACTCTGGTAATACATATCAAGAGAAAAAAGAAACAGGAATATGAATGATCCAACTTCTTCATACCAATCGTTAGCTATATTTAATTTAACGCCAGCTCAATAAAGGCTGGTGATCTGATAATTTCTTTAAGGTGGAATGAACTTAGACTAGGGAGTCAAGCTGATATGGTATTTGTGAGTTTGGATATATTTTTCAAAAGCAATTTTTGTGAAGTTTTGTAAAACTAATGTGACTCTCATGGCGTTAAATAGAGACGTGATATAATTAGAAGGTAGTTGATAGTTAATCAATGTTATAAAGTTATCCAAAAGCTTTGGTAGATAGATAATCACATATGGTTTTAAATAAAAATACAAATAAGATTGGTTGAAAAAAGTCGTATTTTCAGAGCAATTCTTTGGATGATTTTTTTTTTTCAAAATACTTTGCAGTTGGTAATTTTTGTGTGATTTGTCAGAGGTAAATGTAGCAGAGGTTTTACCCAGGCCCTATCTCATTGCAATGTAACGAAAGTAAGAAGTGGTCTTCTGTGTGATTTTTTTCCCCTTTTTTAGTGTTAGTATTTACAAATTAAAGTAATTTCTTTATTAAGTACAATATGCTTTATTGTACTTCTAGCACATTCTAAAATAGAACTTTTACTTTGATTTCTTCAGGAAGTGTTATCTGTGATTTTCATGGATTTGTGGCACATGCAGCCATGTAGGTATGAGATACCTTTGGGCAGCAAGGTCTGTTTTGGCCAGCTTTCCTCAGTTAGCAAAGAGCTCCACACCAGCAGGGAGCCCCAGAAGATATCATGGAACTCCTGAGAACAATACATTAAACACCAGTTGCAGAATAATTACTGTCTTTGTTTTTATCTTTGCATGGTTGGCCACACACAGTCTGACCAGCAAGCCATGACTTCCATTTCCCATGTGAATTCAGGTTGCAGCTCTAATATGAGATATAAATGGAACACAGACGGCCCCCAGAATGGCACCGGGTACATTTCTGAGATTGGGCTGCACGTGGGAGAATTTTTGGAAGACCTTGCTTCACAGGGCTGCTGGCTTGTGGGAGCATGACTGAGAACATGGGGTGACATGATTAGGTGGGGTCATAATTCAGATTTGCTGTTAACAATGGGAGACATTTCAGCTACTAGTCCCTAGAGAAGAGGTTGTTTGCTGAGGACAGGCTACCACCAGAACTCAGCATTACGAGTTAGCATCCCTAAGAATAGCCTTGTTTGGATATTTTGTGAGTCCTTAGAGACCTGACTGCACCTCAGGGTGAAGGCTCCCTCACATCTCTCCTCTTTGTTGGGTGATACCTGCACGTTACCACCTCACCCTCATGTTACCAGGCTCCTCTGAGCCCACCTCAAGAGTAAACACAGACACTGCTTGTAAGACAAAGCACCATTTACCCACCAAGAGATAAGTACAGGCTTCTGTTAGAACATTGCAAACTAAATTGCCAGCAAAGTGTTAATACAGGTTTAATCTCAGCCCTGCAACACAATATGTCTGTTTGCTTAAGCTCTCTTACCCCAGACATATATCTCTGCTCTCAGAAGAAAGGGATGAGGGCACCATCCCACCATCATGGTGTCAACCTTTGCAGTACAGAAGCAGAGACCTCTTCCCCATTGTGGAGCTGGTTTATAGACCTTAGGACTGGAGTCAGAGGTAAAAAAGCAAATGCTGAGGGAGTGTTTAGGAATCAGACTGGAAATTAGGACCCCTTAAATATCTACAGACTGTATTTTCCCTGGTCTCTGGACAAGATAATGTAATACATTGTTGTGATATACTTTTCCTGTAGTTGATCGCAGAAAAAAAAAAAAAGTGAAACTCATAAACTCTGCCTACTTGCAGCCCAGATGCCCATTTAAATATTGCCTTGTTTCTGTCCTTCTACCATGAGCAAATGTCACAATCAGCACAGCAGAACTTCTGAAGGACTTGTTTTCCTTCCTGATAGCATGAAGCAACCCAAGTAATATCAATGGGCTGTGGCCCTAAAGCTTTACTGGGGAGGAGAATTAACCCAGCTGAATAAACATGGGTTGGCTTTGGCTATCGCCTCAGGGTGAAATCTCTAGGTCACTGTGGCTGAAAATGACGGTATGAAATGGGTTAGATACCCAGACCCTGGCTCTCCATTTGCCAGGCTCAGTTAGTCTTCACAGGCAAAACAAGCAGAGAATGTTTTCCTGCTGATCCACTGGGGTTAATGAGCTCTGGGAGGGCACAGGAGAGCGCTGAAGCCTGAGGAAGGAAGGATAGAGACAGTCCATCCTCGGGGAGGACAGAGAGGAGGCAGAAAGGGAGCAGAGTGTTGTTGCAGTAACAGTGAGTTCCTGCAGCACCATACTACTGCACCCCAGTTCTCTGCACGTTGGCAGAGAGCTTTAATCATGTTTTGAAAAGGCTGGTTCTAAAAGACACAATAAATTTCCTGACTGACACCTCCCTGGTAAACGTGTATAAATTCCCTTGGATAACGTGCCACTCGGAGAATTACAGGCTGTGAGTGCCTGGTTAAGTTTTACTGCTTTGGTTTCAGTAGGCTGGCTAATGGATGTGAAATTCCCTCCCAGCTCTTAGTTTGAGCACTGCATTCACAATTTAACAGCACTCAGATGTGTAGCCCCAGGTTAGTGAAAAAAGAGGCTACATGGTCTGTATGGTATGTTATACTCCTTGATGGAGCTAGAGGGATACCAGAAAGTTCACTACATCAGCAAGGCTGTAACCTTAAGTGAATCAATACATAGAATAGCTTCTCCAGCCTAAAACCAGCTTTGAGCACCAGGAAAAATAAAGTCCTAATTCTGCAAAGATATTATCAGCAGCCACTGCAGCACCTATTGTTTCTATTCACAAGCTCCCTCTCCTATCTTTGTCTCTTTTACTATATCAGTTTCAGGCTGCTGAGAAATTCCTTGGTTCCCAAATGAGGCTGAAGCCACTGTAACCCCTGGATGCACTTGAAAGCAGCTAATTCTGATTTGGTTTTTGTTCTATTATCTCACATTTCCTCCCTTGACCTCTTCAAGAGATACCATTCAAACACTCTGAAAAGAAGCTCTGACTTGCTAGTTACATAAACTTTCAAACAAAAGGCATGCATAATTAGATTGCCCAAATTTGTGCAGTAGCAGAAGCCTTGTTAACAGAAAGCAGCCCTAGAAAGACGGCTTTTTCTTAACCAAAGCAAAACTACAGTCCTCTGAGGTTGAAATGCTGAGAACACTTGGACAGTACTTATCTACTGCAGTCTTTAGATGACATAATGCTGTTAATTAATGGACTCCAGGGAGTCTCCTTCATTTGTCTTTGTCTACAAGCACATTTAAATAAAAACTTTTCCATCTCTGACGTGGACTCTCTTTTAGGGACCAATTCTGCATTGCATTTGCTATGGAGATGAACACCCAGCACATACATAGAATAAAATAGCTGTAAGAGAAAAATAGGGTCATAGGGAATTCTCTCAGCACAGAGATCTACTCATTGTTCCTGTTTGTTATCCATGGCAGTGTATTGCATGTCAGACAGCACTAGGTGTTGCACACATTAGCACAAAGCGAAGCTAAAGCTCAGACAATGGTGGTAATGCTCACTTGATTGTTAGACAGCTGCTGCTACAGCTAAAGAGGCAAACACAAGCTGCAGGCAAATTATGGCTCCTCCAGACACAGTCGTTGTTCAGTTCCTACAAAAGCCTGTGACCTGCTCCACAACGTGGGGCTACCCTGCTCATTGGGCTATGTGGCCATCACAAGGAGTGAGCAGCATCTCATGGTGTTTCTCTGGGAACAGAGACCATTTGTATCTTTCTGAATCTCTCCAAAGAGACATCAAGAGAAGCTGACACAGTCCATGGGAGATAAGGACCTAGCTGTTGTCTGATCACAGCCACAGTTTGGGACTGTGAAAGGCTCAAACAGCTTTGTTTAAAATCACATCCTCTGCCATGGGTAATGAGGAAAATGGAAGTGAGAAAACCTATCCTGGAGAGCTCAGCTCATCTGGAAGGACTCCAGTGGCCTTGCACAGGCTCAGTGTGGTGTCTTCAGAGGGTTGAAGAGTGTGTTTGGTTCTGATCTTACGTCCCTCCAGACACACAGCTTTGGAGTATTCTCTGTGAAAGCTGTGGGTGCACAAAAGAAGGAGTTGAAAGCACATCTGGGCCCAGGTGTGTGCAGGAACATGGAGTGTGGGGGGTGTGCAGGATGGTGGAGGAGCATGGCATCTGGGTCTTGCCCTGCAAAGATCCACCTGTGAGCAAGGTGCCTGCTCTGCCTCTATAGTCAAGGCAGTCTCTGGCCTTTGAGGACAATTATACACCTCTTAAATTAGACATTAGCTTAGATACATTGGATGCTTGGCAGTGGCAAAGGATGTGTCTACACTACTTTTCTGGTTTGGACCACAAGTAAACTTTAGAAAAAGTGATTCCCCAGATCTGCTGCATGGAGCTTTCCATGGACCCTGAGAACACCCTAAACATTCCTCCCAGCATCCTTCTCTGTATTTTAGGGGGAGCTTCAGGAAATCAAACAATTGTCAAAT
This sequence comes from Oxyruncus cristatus, assembly GCA_013399855.1. Classification (NCBI taxonomy): domain Eukaryota; kingdom Metazoa; phylum Chordata; class Aves; order Passeriformes; family Cotingidae; genus Oxyruncus; species Oxyruncus cristatus. The sequence goes on from VXAY01004622.1 coordinate 379,271, forward strand.
TTCAAAGCTTGAAAAAGCAGCTGTTTCCCTCCCAGAAGGAAATACACTGTATTCTTCCCGAGGAACAGCCCTGAAGTCTAATTGATGAAGTCTGATCACGATTATAAAGGAGGATCTGAATCAGGGTGGCAGCGGCAGATGAGGTAAGGATGGATTTAGGCCCTCGTGCACTTCATGGCTTTTGAGCAGGTGCAGAGCTGACTATTTCTCATGGAGATGTGATGAAGCCCAGGGTCACCAGAGCCCCAGCCCAGCTGACAGACTATTGAGCAGCTCCCATCATTCCTTATCTGGGCCAAGGGCAGAGCTGGGAAGGAGAATTCGATTTGGACACTACAGACTGGTGAGGAAGTATTGATTTCTCATTCCCTTTTATTTCTGGGTAGACATTTGTCACCCAGCCCTATTTTTTTGTAGGAAAAGAGGTATTTCAACAGATAATCCTCTGGAAGTTAAAAGGAAAATATTTTCAGGAAAAGAAAAATTTTTGGGGCTCAATAAATACATCACTGGAAATTAATCTACATTGAATACGAAGTTCAATGTCAAAAGGTATGACATTGTCAAAAGGTATGACAAAGATGCTGAATTTCAGGTTTGTTTTTTTTTTAATCTGTATGGGCTCCAGGCAAGTCCTCCTTCTTGTTTGTCAGAGGGAGGCGGTGCTGGAACTCTACATGAGTGCTCCACCTGTCTGCACCAAAGGATTGATCACCCTCTTGTCCTCCATCAAAATGATTCAATTTTCTGCAAAAAGGCAAAGTAGGGCTTGCTCAAAGCAGGCTTGGCTGCCTCTCACCGAAGCATGCTGCTCTGAGCTAATCCTTTCTGGGGTTTGGACCAGGAATTCTATCTTGGCCACGTGCCTTGGAAAAGCATGTGTTTCTAGGAAAGAAATGTGGCATTGCTGTCAGCTCCCAGACAGCCCCAGCCATGGTGCACATTCTCCTGGCTCTTCAGCGAGCCCCTCAAACACATCCATGTGTCATTGCTTTCATGTACACTGACTGCAAGCACCTAAGCAAAAGGGAGCAACTCTTCGTTTGATATCAAACAAAATCAAATGGCATTTAACACAATGAAGTATAGGGTGGTTTGGTTTGGGAAACGCAATTGTGCTCTGGTAAAGAGTCTAACATAATGGAGCTCTGACCTAGGCAGGTGCTCACTAGAGGAACAGGGTGAACTCTGACTTCCTGGCCATAAAGAGAAGGAAAGTCCAGGCCTTTTCTTTCTTGGTTTGTTCCCAGCATGATGATGTAGAACTTGCTCCTGGCCTAGTGAGACTCCTGCAGGGAGATGAAAAACATTTGGAGAGTAATTTGAGGAATGGAAGTGACTAACAGCACGTTGTGCAAAGGACATGAGAGTGTCCTGGTGAGTTTCTTCTCTTTGAGGGTCTCTGAATGATCCCCCCTAGAATCCCACTTTTTGGCAAAATAAGGCTACAGTTCCCGTTCTGTTGTCCTGCTCTGAGAAAGAGCCAGAAGAAAGTGCCAGTGTCTCTCCTGCTATTTCAGATACCCCATCTGAGGTACCGCCCAGTTGTTCCTGGGCTCATCCTGGAGCTGTTCTGTTCCCGATCCTGCAGAAGCAAGGGAGATGGAGAAGCACTGGGGAACTGATGTAAAAATCTCCCTTGAGTGACAAGTCAATGATTACTGAACTACTTACTCTTCCCACTTCTGACAGGGGTCACTTCTGAAGGGGTCATCATGTCTGACAGCCAAAGAGCTTGTGGAATACTTGTATCTGATGGCTCTCACTCTTACCTCAGGGAAGGAGAAAGCTGGGGCCACACTGTCACTGCTGGTCGTTTCCATCTGTCCAGCTGCCCCAGTCAGGCAGGTTTCCTTCATTGTTCTTTTTTGCTTCATTGCTGCTTTCCTTCATTGTTCTTTTTTAAGGTGTAACAGCTGAGCTGTGGAATGCTGTGGGTCATGTCCTGGTGTCTCTGGGCTGCTGCCACTTCCACTGCATCATGTAGGACTTGCAGGGTTGCATGAAGTCCCTGAAAGAAATATATGAGTTTGTTTTCATCCCCCTGAGCAAATTTGCTACACATTATGGTGCAGCAATCTCCACTTGGTGCTTCAACATGATGCCTTTTGAGATCTGGGAGAGGGGATCTTTCCCTCTCCTGCCAGTGCTCTGTGTTAAACTGGAGGGCTGCAACATTATCACTGCCTCATCTCTCTCGGTCCAGGTTACTGCCCATGCTATTAACACTTGGGGCAGGAATGTGGGGGAGACCAAACTTACCAGAGACCTGCTCCACTCTCTCCCCACAGTCCCACCCTCCAGCGCTTCCCTGCTCCCATCTCTCTTGCTGGAGAGGCCTTGCCCTGGCAAGAGACTTTCTTGCTTGGTGCTTGCCCATTGACTTTCTCTGGCAGCTCTTGAGTGCCTATTGCCTCTCTGCCTCCCTGCAAAGGCCTGGCAGCCCCAAACCCTTGGCTCATCCCCATCAGAAAAAATGCTGAGGGGATTCCTCTGTAGCCTCTCATAACAGGCTGCTCTCCTTCCCTCTGCCTTCTCCCTAAAGCCTTGGGAAGCCATACACAGTCTGCGAAGCCAAGCATCCAACAGAAACCTCAAGCAAGATTTTTTGTGGCTGCAAGTATTTGCTGGAAGCGCCAGGGCTTGTGTTGGACACTTCAGTCTGTTCTCAGGCCGTACAGAAACTTCTGAACTTGGCAAAGTTCAGGCCCTTTCCCGCTTCAAACAGTCTTGGCAAAAACAACGTCTGCCACTCGGGAGATTGATGTGGACTGGAAGAAAAAGGCAATTAATGTAATTCTGCTCCTTAACCTCCTGTGGCAAGGCTTACAGAGTAGGAAGGGAAAAAAAAAAAGGTGTGATGGGAAGAGGAGGAGGAAGTGGGAAATAGTTCAGTACTCTAATGAAGACTTTTCAAAATGTCTCACACCTCATCCCTGAACTCAAATCTCCAGAAATGAACACCAAGGGGCATGGTGCCGTTGTTCAAGACAGCTGAGGTGATAATGCAAGACACCCACATCAGTACATTTTTTTTTTTGGTTGGTCTGTTTTTTCCCTGTTTTTGTCAAAGTTCAAGAAGCATGGTTTTAAAAAAGGTCATACTTAGACCTTTCGTACTTCAGACCTTGGGGAAATGTTCCTTCCCCTGGAGGAGGAAGGCTGTTTTTGTGACAAAATTAATTTTTTCTTCTGTGTGTCCATTAGAAACTGACTTTACAGAGAATATTATTTAAAATAGTTTGCCTAGAAGAGATTGCAGCCCTTTTTGTGTTGCAACACACTGGAATACCTGAAATTCTTCTTAGGGTATAGCAGCCTTTCCAAGATATACTGACAACCTCCTGGGATAAACCCATGGAAAGAACATCACACTCTCTAAGATACTGAGATGTCCCCTTCTCTCTGTCAGAGCTCTGTGCCTACCATGGCCCACCTTTTCAAACGACACCCACTACTCAGGACAGGGCTACAGGTCCCCCAGAAAATCCACAGGGAATCATCTCCCTCTTATGGTGCGATCCCGTACTACACTTGGGTGCTCCTCTCCCAGCTTACCAGTGTTTGCTGGAGCGGGCAGAGGGGCAGGCAGGAGACACGGCAACAGAATCATAGCGAGAATGATCTAACATGGGGATGGGCTGGAAGCTGGAAGAGCAGAGGAAAATGAGGGCAGGAAGGTGATGACGAGGTTGCTCAGTTTATGACTGCAATGGGAGGAGGCAATTGCCTGCAGCTGCTGAGGACTGGAACCAAGGAAGCAGAGCTCCCAGACAGTCTTTTCCACACCAAATCTAAACATATTCCTTCACCCTAAAGCCGTGCTGGCTGTCACTGTGCTGGGGTATGTGGTCCCTCCTCACGGACAAGGGTGAGTGGCACAGGGCTGTTTGCCCATCAGACAGGTGAGCACTAACCGGGCAGGACTCAGTGCTAAGGCTGGAGGTGCTGCCATCACCACTTTGTCTAAACTCTCACAAATTCTATATACCTCTTCTCAGCAAAGTTGCTCTGTCTGGCAAGCGGGGCTGCAGCTGGGACCAGAGATGGCAAGAGCCAGGCAGGCTGCTGTGCCCACTGTCCCAGTTTGCAGCCCTGCTCTACCCTGTCATAATCACTAAGGCAGACCTTGTAGATCTCCACCTGATGTCTGCTCAGGGAAGAAGTTGACTAAGCTTGCCCAAACAATCCTTATAGCTGCAGGAAATGTAGGGAAGGCCAGGTCAGCGCTGGCCTGTTGGCACAATGCCCACGTTGCCCCAGGGAGACCCAATTGCCGGTCCAGGAAGCACAGCAGCTCCCTCCTGGCTGCTCTCCTCCGGGAAAACAGCTCTACTTTTGCAGCACCTGGAGGGAAGCTGGTGTGTGCCCAGGTCCTGCCTAGGGCCCCTTGCCCAAAGACAGGGCTGCCTGTGTGTTCTGATGGTGCATGCCCAGAGCCTCTGGCATGACAGTCTCATACCAGTCTTGTGCAGAGGCACAGATGGTTTTCATCGTCAGTCTGATACATGTGAAACCTTTGAGGAGCAATTCCTGCTGTGGCCCGAAAGTCCGTGCATCAGTCTTCAAAGAGGAATGCAGGAGCTTCCCTGTATTGAGGTGACTGTCCTGCAGAGTTCAGGGCAGCTGGGGAGGCCTCACTTCATGATGAATATTCAAAGAGAAAAGCCAACCTGGATTAACAAGAATTCATAGTGAACCTGGAGACATTAATTTAAACAACCAAGCTGTCTCCTGTTTGCTCTTCGCGCTCTGTGATTTTTATAGACCTCTCCAGGGCTTGACTGATTACTTTCAAGCCAGACTATTTGTGTCCAGTTGACACAAGTAGCACTCAAAAATGCAGTGCAAGTGCAGTGCTCAGCAGCACACTGGGGGTGGGTGCCACACGCGTGTGCCAGGGCCTCACACACGTGGGTGCATCCCCATCGCAGCTCATGGCAGAGGCGCTGCCCCTCCACAGAGCTCCTCTCTGCTTTCCACCTCCTAACTACATCTCTGGCAGCTCTGCTAATGTGACACTGTTTAAATACACTAATAGCCAGGTGTTTATCCTTTGAGACGGATCTGGGAGGTATCCAGGGGTTGCTTCTGCTTCCAAGCAGTGCTGCTGGTTGGGGCTGGACTTCACAGTCAGTGCCCAGTCCTTGTCTGTGTCTGCCCCTGGATTAAATAATTTTATGCACTACAGCAGGAATCAAGGAGAAAAAACAAATATAGCTGAAGTGTGGTTTATATTTTGTCTTTGCTCATCCCTTCACAACCCCAACCTGAAGAGTGTTCAGCCCAGTGTTCCAGTGCTGCCCATTTCTTTGGGTTACATCCTTAACAGCGTGAAGGCTCCTGACCTTGCTCAACAAATCAGCGATAAAGTTAATGAATTCCAAAGGATATCCCAATACACATGAGGTCTTCTATTTACAAGTTTTCCCTAAATATTTCCCTTTTTGCAAGAATGAAAGCTTCAGTTTTCATGTATGTATTTACAAGGTAGGAATAGTAGCCTAGCTTCCAACTTCCCACTAACAGAGTGGGTCAGGAATAACTGTCTTCCAAACTGCTCAGGTGTCTTCCAAACTGCTCAGGTATCTTCCTTCTAGGCCTGCCAGAAGACACTGCACATGCTGCTGCACCAGTCATGCTGATCTCTAGGTGAAATTCCCAGACCCAGAGACCTGTTGATCCCCATAAAACCAAGGCAGAAAGCAGGAGATAGGTGTCTGTAAATCCTGGATCCTTGTTTTCAAGGATTCCTCCGGACTCCCACTCCTGCTCAGTAAAACACCAGCATTCACCGCAGCATGTCCCCCATAGGAGAAAGGTCCCTTGCCACCTACCATTCCCTGCCTGCCCCTCATGTTGGGTTTAAATAGGGACTCTCACTTAGTCTCTTGTCTATTTGGTTTAACAAGGTACACCTCTAATTACACTCAAATTACAGTGAAAATTGGGAAAAGAAATCTGACATTTTATTTGCTATTCTGAAGTAAGAGCCTCTGAGTGATGTTACCTACCAATAAAATGGTTGAAAATAAAACAGAGATTATGGAATTGGATGGATAGTCATGGTACAGCAAGCACAGGTAGACATGTCCTACTGAAGTTGTAATTTAACATGGAAAGTACAGAGAAAAAAGGCTTAACAGAAGAGCATGAAGGATTCCTACTACTGGGGGAGGTGGTGATGGAGAGGAAGAAAGAATACCTGTAAAGAGATTTTATGAAAATCACCAAGTATTTTGTTCACACTCAATGCCCTGTCCGTACTCCCAGTCCATAGATGTACAGGAGGTCTCTGTTCCACCTGGAAGGAGCATTAGGATTATAGAAGGTTATTATAAGCCCCCTCTGAAGTGGGCTTTTAATGGGCTGCAGTGATGGCAGCTGTGTGCAGCACGCTGGGGGCTGTCGGTGGCAAACTGCCTCTCCCAGCACCGGCAGCAGCCACGTGGCATTGCTTCTGGCCACTGACTGGGAGACATTTCATTCAGTATAAATTACAAATATTACAAGTAAATGAACAGTTTGGAATTCATAGAGGCATAAATGGAAAGGCCCGGGGGCCGTTGCCGTCAGCCACTCAACCTCCTGTTTAACACTGGCCATAAAATGGCAGCTGGGAACTCCTGCATCCAGCCCAGCAATTTATGCCCGAGCAGGAGCGAATCTGTGAGAAAGACACTCTGTCTTCATTAAAATCCCGATGTGACAGAGAGCGCATAAATCCTGAGATCTTCTAAAGGCTAATTACTCTCACAGAATTTATACCTCATTCTCAGTTTTGGTTTGCTCCTCCCCACAGGGTTTCTTACCTGCATTATTCTCAAAGCTCCCCTCCAAAAACCAAAACGTGTATTTTGTTGTACTCGCTGGTGTTTGACAGCTCTGAGGACCAGTGTTTATGGACTAGATTCACAAATTACCCTGAGCAAACAAGTAGGGGCATAGAATCAACTACAGCTTTTGGAAATACCAAAATATTCAGGACCTTTATCAAATGTATTTTATACAAATGATTCACTGAGCCCTCATCTAAAAGAGGTCAGGGGGCACTTGTGCACCCAGTAGGGGTGCACAGGGAAAAACAAGAAGGAGAGGGTGAGATGAGTGAGAGGATTGACCCAGAGATGATTAAGGAGAAGACTGGTGACAGTGTGACAAGCTTCACTGGGGAGTGAGGACTAAAAGACAAAAAAAAAAGGCACATTTGGGGAAGTGTGAGTGTTGCATGAAAGATGAAGAAAAGGGATTTGAAATAGAGGTGCCATGTGGGGGGACGTCTGTGCCGGGTGCGGGGCTGGACGGAAGGCCAGGAAGCTGCTCTCAGCCACCGTGCTGGGAGCACACAGCCTGAGGAGGAGCTGCCAGCCACCAAGGCACCAGAGAGCACCCGGAGGGCAGGGAACCGGCTGATTTCTCCACCTTCACACCAGGCAGAGCCTGACCTCTCATTCCCATGGCAACCCTAACCCGGCTGCATCTCACCGAGGCAGACGAAGGCATTAATTCCACAGCAAAGTCAGCCATCTCAGACCCTTGGCACGTGCGATGCAGCCGGGTTCAGGTTGCTGGGGGAACCATAACTTTTTAATCACACTGCATTAAGAGGTTTATTACTCTGCATATTTATAAGGGTTGGTTTATTCAGATCCAGAGAGAGAGAGAGAGAGAGAGTGAGAGAGAGAGAGAGATATGCTGGGTTTACTTTCAGGTTACCCCAGGTTTTTCCCTGCATGGATGCAGGGTGCAGGTGACTGGGGTACCACTGCTGAGGGCAGATGCAAAATAGTCGCAGCGTGTGCAAGCAACACAGCAACCAGAGATGCTAAAGAGAGAACTGTGAAGTATGTGAAGGAGGGAGTTCATAGAGGTGGTAGATCAGTGTCTAATATAATACATAATATTTCGTGGATTTTGAGTGAAAAGGCTGCTGGGACAAATTTTAACAGGGTGTTTTATATAAATGGCAGCTATAAACGTTTCAACAACTGAAAAGAATGACAACTGAAGGAGAAAAAGGAAAGCTCAATGAGCTACTTTATGGAAAGACCAGGGAACAAATGCAACCCAGAAGAGAATTTTTTCTGCCATCCCGGGCCTTTGCACATCCTTGTTATTCTCCCTCCTGGGCTATACAGCCTAGCTCCAAAATCTATTTGGAGAGCTTTTGGAAAAACATCAACACTAGTCTGTGTTTGAATCAGCTGGAAAGAATGACCTTTCCAAAACATTTGGAAAAGCACAAAAATGACCGAAAGAAACTCTTGGAGGTTGTCCTGGACTCAGGGCTCAGACAGATTTGTTCCCTCAGATTTAACTGCAGTGCTTCAATGTGCCCTTCCAAACTCTCATCCCACTGACTTCAGTATATTTGGGCTTCTTGCTGAGCTGCTTGGCCCATTGGACCAGCTGGAATGGGAGGTGTGGGATGCCAGAGCCAGGCATCTCCTCCTTCAGCCCTGGAGAGGTGCTGTGAGGCTGTGTACAGCTCACAAAGGGGGAGGGATTAGGCTGCCCCTGCCAAATCTTACAAACAGATGAGTTCATGCCAAGGAAAGTCCCTTCTGAAAGTAGCAGGAAAACCAAAAACTAAGTTTTGTGCCCCTGCTTTGGAAAATCCCTTCCAGTGCTCTAGTCATCACAAGTTCCATCCCAGACAAGCTGAGCAGCTGGGTGTGCCTCAGCCCAGGCTGCTGATGCCAGCCCCATCTGTGGTGATCACGCATAAGGATAGAAACCAGATCTATACAGCTCCCTTCCTGCACTGGCTGCTGGGTCTTTGAGAGGGCTGTGGGCACCAGAAACACCAGAGCCTCCACAAGGACTAAGAACTGGTTTGTTTATTCCAGTGAAATAATTACTGGGAAGAGAAGTCAAAAGCAGGAGCTCGTAGCACATGTACCACAGTGGGTTGCACAGATGGGGGTGATCCCACTGTTCATGTTTGTCCTCTCCTCCATCTGCTCTCCTTTCTGTCTCTGCCAGCTATTCTCCAGCTCCCCAGCCCCTTCCCACTCACTCCAGCGATGCCCAAGCTCTTGGTGGCGGCAGCAGCAGGAGCTGTGGTAGCAGCAGCAAGTGCCCCAGGATTCTGGCACTGTTGCCTGTCTTGTCCCCTCTTCTAATGCTGCCAGCCCACTATCTCCTCTCACTTCACCCCAGTGCTGATTTTTAAGTTTTTTAAGATTTTGGGTTTTGACCATCAGGGAGATGAATGGGCACATGAATCCCACACCAAAAGGCTCCAGCTGTGCTGGGCGAGCTGCCATGCAGCTGGACTGAGGGGGACAAGTGCAGCATGTTTGCCAGGCTGTAGCCACAGACTGACCTGCACGTGGTGGCCCAGGGGCAGCTGCCTCCAACTATGTGAGACAGCACGTCATAGAAGAGCAGTCACTCTTGGTCAGACCAAAAGCCCATCTGACCCCACAGCTTGTCCTTACCAGGAGCAGATGCCACAGGAGGAGGGTGAGGACGCAGTGAACACATTGCAGCACCTTCCCAATCTCTCCTCCCCACCACTGGGGATCCAAGGGACCTTCTGGGCCAGAGGTCTCTCTGTAGGCCATAGACTTTAAATTATTTTCCTTTCATGATTTTTTCTTGCCAAGTTTTGAAGCTGTGGCTGGCACTTAGAGGCTCCCATGGCAGAGCCCCACTGTGTAATGACATGTGGTGCGAAACCACCTCTCCATTTCGAAGCTGCTGCCTCCTACTTTTGCTCCATGCCTTCAAGGTGTCGGCTAGGAAAAGGTAATAAACAGTCATGGCCTATCTGCCTCTTCTATCACCTCTTCCACTGGAGAACACTACCTTTTCCTGATACTGCAACCGGTCTACACCTTCAACTTCAGAAAAGCTTTCTGGCTGTGTGGGGCAGGCTGTCACACTTGGCGCCCTTTTTACAGTCACTGTCAATGTTGTGATGCCTTTATTTTTTCAGTGCCCTTTTCTTTTCCATACCGCTGGTAATTTAGAAGCACACAAGATATTTTAACTTAGAAGTGCTTCAGGTCTACAACTGGGTGACTCAGCTGCCAGTGCTATTTACTTTAGTTTTACATTCAAACTGGGCAACTACAGCCCTGAGCAGCTATTTAGAGACCATATTTCCTTGTCACGCTGTCAGAATTCGCAAGCAGCATTGTCAGTAAAGCACTTTGCACACCCAGGTACGTGTCTGAAGGTTTTCTAAAGCAGGTGGAGAATAAAGCCCTGGGCTGTCACACCTCTTTCCTCTGTCTGCTTGTAAAACCACCTTCCCGTGCCCTTCATGACACCGCCTTATTGCCAGATGATCCTGCACGCTCTGCTGGGGACGCTCCCCAAGATGACAGCTCGCGAAGGATTGCTGCGGGATTTGGGTCACGGCCGGAGCGTAAGGTGGCATTTTCTCCCTAATGAAAGCCTCTCTCACAGCTTTTTCCTTTCAGAGGAAGAAATCTCCACAGACCACAGAACCATTTGTACTGGTTTAATGATGCTCAAGACATTTATCCTGGGGAAGAGTTCTGCCTGAGCTCCCTGTTTACTTCAAACCCACTTATTTATAACATCCTTTCCTTCTGTTCTTGAATCCTTCACCTGCACGAACACCTCCTCTAGATCATCTTTATTGAATACAGTTAAGTGTACCTCATGGGGTTATTGAATTACAGGCATGAACTTACCAAAATGAGATAAATCACTCACATATTAGCCTCTCTCTATTAAACACATCTCACCCCGAGGCATTTTTCCATAAAATAGACACTATATATCAAGTGTTTGAATATCTGAAGCAGCTAAGGCAGGCTTCTCCCAGCGAGAAGGCACACAACAGGAATGCAGCAGCCCTCTCTGAAGGAAGCTTTACTGCCTAAAAGATTTATTAGAAATAACACCCTCTGTGTGAGGCTTGAAGGGTAAGAGCTTGAGATGGAGTCTGAGCTACATTTGCTCTTATCAGTTTCTCTTCCATGTGGTGCACCACCACCCGTCCCTGACATCCACCTCTGCCCAGTCCCTGGCACAGGAGGGACAGTGCCCTTCCTGGGGTCACTCGCCAGTGTGCCCCTGCCAGGCACCAGCTTTGCCCCCACAAATCGCCGGTTTGAGAGAGATGTTTTGTCTTTGAGAGATAGTTGAGCTTGATTTGGGCAGAAGCAGCAATAGGAAATGTTGATGCCATTTGGGGGTGCAAAAGGGACTTGGCTGTGTGCTCAGCCCCTGGCATGGGGGGGAGCAGTGGGTCCTGTACTGCCCAGTACCAAACCATGCCAACCTCCTTGCCTGTTCTGCAGCACACTCGGATTCACACCCCTCCAAAATATCTCCAGACCACTGGTTTGCCTTTTTGTCTAGGTAGTTTTCATTCGGATACTTCTTTTAATTTCTCTTACCATGCCCTCACCTTTGGTATTTTTACACTCAGTGTCATTTCCATATATTTCCATCCCTGCCTTGTAGTTTGACAGCTCTCGGATTTTTGGTGGATTTTTTCCCCTCTTTCATCACCCTATCTGACTTGGAAGCCTGAAAGGGTTTGGTGATGGTTTATTTGCAGGATCCTGATCCCAAACTGCATCTGCTCCAAGCCACTGATGCTGTGAGAATTTCCAGATAAAAAGATTTACTGAAATATCAAGAAAGGAAAAAGATATATACATACATACAACAATCTGCCTGATACATCACCACGATCAGTAACCACTCAGGACAGGCACATGCCCTGGAGTGTTGCTGGATCCTTGCTCCTTATGCACAAGATTTTTTTCTGAATAACTCTTGGATACTAAATAACATTTTATAAATAATTGGCATAATCAATATTTTAAAACCTGGCATTGTTAAGAATTATACAAGGATTGCTAAGGATTGACACAGGTGCATTTGTAATCTCAAGAAGTATAACCTATCCTGCTTAAGTACTGCTATTTAAGGTGTAGTATTCAAGAAAAATAATTTTTACAATGAATTAGTCAGGTTTCCAGACAGTTAAACCTAATTTTCAGTTTAGATGTTTAACTCTTTTCTCTGGAAACACCTTTAATTAAGGAATAAACTGCAAATTCAATAACAGGGATGACATCTATACATTCTAGAGTTCTCTGTCTGCAGAAGGGGCCTTCCTCCTCCATTTTGCAACCCAGCTTGGATTCTCCCCATTCCTTCAAGGTATGTGCATGTTCCTGGTTTACAGACACTGCATGGTGCAGCACAGGTTACTCCATCAAAACACAAACCTCTGTGATACTGTTTCTTCTCATTTCCAATGAATTTAGATGTCATACTTTTTATTTTCTGCTATAAAGAATCCAAATAGACAAACATGACAGACAAGCTTTCATGTTAACATTTTATGTTGATCCATTTTCTCTGTCTTCTTTCCTGGTGGAAGCTAAAATCACTCTCAGAGCCATTTCCCACTCTGTAGCCTTTCAACCAAAATGATCCATCTCCTATAAACATGACACAGCACGTGGTTTATCAGAGCAGCAGTTTGGCACCTGTGTCACCAGCTTCCCCCCACGACTTCACCTCACTGTACACACTTTGGGGTGCTGCACTCATCAGAATTTGGCAGGCGAGGGCGCAGCAGTAAATCCTGCTGAGAACAGGATTGCAGCTCCCAGCAAACCCTTCAGTTCAGCACGACGAGGAACCACGTGCTGTGTGAGGCAGCTGGAGGCCATCAGCTGGTCTCCTCCTCCTGCCCCACTTTTGGACACTAGATCTGCTTTGGAGTAGCCACACACTCCGCAACTTTTCAGTTGGAGAAAAGGAGGTTTTCCAGCAGACTGCCCCTTCAGACAGCAGGTCCCTGCAGCAGCTCGAGCCATTGCCGTCCTGCTGAGCCCCGGGGTGCAGACCAGCCAGCATGACTGACCAGCACCTTGCTGCCTGCAGACAACACCTTTCCTCCTCCCCTCAGACCCAACCAGCAATGCCTGTGCCTCCTGGGGAGCCAGAGAAGTGTGTGATTGCAAATGACAGCTTCACCTCTTCATCCACTAAGCAAGGGCTGGATGAGATCTCATCAAGCAGCTGCTCATCAGCCCCAGGCACCGATTGCCCATCACTAAGGACGCACACGCTGTTCTGCATCACAAGTTCCCGTGGGGCTCTCCCAGCAGGGCATCCACGGAAACTGAGGGGATTTTCAAACCAGATGGTTTTGTCTGTTGTGCAAGTGAATTGCGTGGCTATCTTAAATACCTGCATGGCTGAAAGTAGTGGAACATCTATTAGAATACAGGGATTAATACAGGGATTCCCAAGTTCCTGAGCTGGGACATCATACTCCTTTCACCTTTTCCTGATCATCTGAAAGTAAGGTGGTGCAGAAAGCCAGGGCAAAGCCTGAAGCCTGTGCATAGAGGACATCAGGAGTGCCTGAGCTGTGTATGGGCTGCCTGCACTGAGGTGAGCGCACCTCAAAGCACACACCCACCACAGCGATCATTCCTGGCACCCAAACACAGGATTTATCCTCAAAGAATCCTTCTCCACAGCTTGCTGGGTATGCCCATATTCTGATCTACACATGGCTCAAGCAGGTGTGAAGAATGCCAAACTATTTATCCTCTTGTCTTCCCTACCCAGTTAACAGGAAGAACTCTCTAAGGTAGAGCTTGGCTGGTGTAAGAAGCTTCACAGGTCCCTACGTATATAGTGAGAAACACTATAAACAGAAATAGAATTTCAATTTAAAAAGTTGATCAATAAGAGCAGCTCTATGCACACCTGGCCAGCATCTCGTGGGAAGACCAGCCAGTGGATACTAAAGGCAACTCTGCCTAAACTGGATTCACAAATGTAGGACACTGTCAGGTTTTGGCACAGTGGGTCAGAGAAAGCACGAGCTCCCATGAAAGACTGGAGTGATATTTACACCTCAGGGCAAGACCAAACCTGTTTGCCTTCTCCTAGAGTGCCTTTGGGACAGGCGGAACTGTGAGCCCTCCACAAGCTCAAGCGCTTTTCAGCTCTGTCTCAGTGCTCTTGTAAGCGCTGTCCTTACACAAATCCCTACTTCATCTCCCTCCCTCAGCCAGCCAGCTGCATTTCTGATGCAGCTAGGGGGGTGGTAGAGATGCTGCTGCTCTTGAAACACTGTTGGCAAAGCATTGGACAAATCCTAAGTTCCCACAAATATTAAACAAAGGCTTGCTCCAAGGATACGGCAAGTTTCCCACATCTCGGGCTGAGCAAACGTAAACATTTCCCAAAAGCACAGGCTATCCTTGGTGTTTCTGTGGACACAGAGTTATGTGCCAAGATATGCTGGGTGCCTTAAATAACAAGCATTCCTGCATTAGCCCTTTCACCATCTCCCCTGGCTCAGTTGGCGTACCCAGTCCACCTAAGTAGGACCAGAAAAGCAGAGGGATAATTAAACTCAGTGTGAGAGCCAAGGAAAGACACCCTAATCCCGGCAGGCTGAAAAGTGCTTTTCAACATTTTATGACATGGGAGCTTTTAGAGCAGCGATGGAGCTTGTCCAGATTCCCATCCTGGGCTAGAACTGGTATGCATCACCCCAGGGCAATGGCTTCATTAATGTCAGTGCTAGTGCCCAGCTCTAGAGCACAGGATCCCTGTAAGTCCAGGCCTCTGGAGATGGCTCCTGCCATCACTGAAGCCAGCCACCGAGATAAAGGCTCCTTGAAATCCTCGAGGAGGGTAACTTATCACGAGAGCCCTGATGGAAGCAGCAGCAGCTTTGTTTCTGTTTTGCTTTCAAAGGGTAAGCACCTTTTCCTCAATCTCTCCTACTACTGGAGCACAGTTTGTACATTCCATCACTCAGACATCTGACAAATTATTTCACAGCGTGTTCTTTATCCATAGCTGTGACAAGCAAATTACACCAAATTAAGCTCATCTACCTTGGTCTCAAGGGACGCTGGCTATTAAACTGTCTCAGAACTGGCAGCCTGAAGCACTGTCACCACTCAGCTTACAGAAAGATGCCGAGACAGATACACTACCCAACAAAAAAGGCAGCTCTGTTCAGGGGAGGAACTAAATCAGGGTGTAGGGAGCAACACATTACTCATTCTTTCTGCAGAAATGAGAATCATCTTAACAACGGCAACAATATTTACTCCAAAATGGCAGGTCTGCAACTTCACCTTGGACTCCAAGAAATAATCTGTTTCTTTCTTTCCTCATAAACAGTTAAGTACTGCGAGATCCTGCAGGCTTCATTACCCCACTTGGTGGCAGCCAAACTGCCTAACCACACCCAGAGAATCATCAACAGCCACCACACGTGAAAGGCAGATCATGGCTTGCCTTTTAGTGAAGCCAGTGTGGGTTTTAAGGAGGTACAACAGGAGAAGCTTACTGTTCAAAGAGCAATTTCAGGAAGAAGCTGATGGACATAAGTAATTTCTTCTAAAACCTTCACTTGCCACTGACTCCAACCCTTAATCTCACTAACTGCCACCTCTGCTGGGGTCTGAACAGGTGAGACACCTACAACAAGGTGAAAACAATACGAACAGATTCCAAGATCCTTTTTGACCAAGCTTAAGGCCATTTCATGACATGGCCAACTCCTGCATGCTTTGCTCAACACTAAACTAGTTTCAATCGGTGAGTTGACACCACTTGCCATAAAATAACATCCTGATGATCAGAAATGGTAACATTCTAATGATCAGTGTCAGAGAAGGATGTTGCTCCATGCTGTTGAGAAAGCTCTGTGCACTGCTGCCATGGACATTGTAGCTGACAAGATGCTTGGGACTAGGGCTGCTGCTGACCCTCAGCAAAGAAACAGAGGAACTTGCTCCTTTCTTCTGGGAAGCCCATCTATGACAAATGAGATGCCAAGGGCTCCAATACCGTTTCAACCAGCAAATGGCACGTGCCCACCTCCTGCATTAAGTACCTCCCCAGAGAACGTAAAGCATGGAAAACATAAACCCCATAAAAATTACATGTTGCACACAGAAAGTAAAAAGCAATTTTGAGGCATGTGTCTTCTGCCCAGGCCTGCCACCCCAGCTGCCCGAGAAGTTTGCTACTTAGAGATGAATCACCCCAGATCCAGAAGAGACTGTGCCCAGCAGTGGCTTCAGAATGAAGGAATCATAGAACCTCCTCAGTTGGAAGGGACCCACAAGTCCACCCCCTGGCACTGCTCAGGACAGCCCCAAGAATCACACCACATGTCTGAGAACATTGTCCAAATACTTCCTGAACTGGTCAAGCTTGGTGCTGTGACCACTTCCCTGGGGAGCCTGTTCCGTTGCCCAGCCATCCTCTGGGTGAACCTTTTCCTAGTATCCAGCCTAAACATCCTCTGAAAAAGGATGCTAAAAGAATGCCTGAACAGTGGCCTACATCTCAGCTGGACATTGCTTGGGCACTGCCATGGGCAATTCAGCGAATGCTTTGAGTATTTTCCAATTTATATATATGCACAGAAAAGAACAGGGCAGAACCAGTCTCCTATTTCTTCCCTCGAACTGCTCCTCCCACCATTAATGCTTAAAAACCCTCTTCAACAGGGATCACTGCAATAGTTGTTTATTTCTTCTTAAAGCAGCTGGGTCTTGATCAGGTATGACAAATGCAGAGCTGCCATGGGCCAGGGTTGCTGGGACTGCCAAGGTTAAGGTGCAACAGCATATTTATCTTCACGATCAAGTTCAGCTTGTAGCCCATTTTCAACATAAGCCTACTCAAAAGCAATTTGTTCTTGAAGCAGAGTTAACAAAGACGGGCTCCCAGACTTCAGCTATTTGAAATGCACTCAGATGGGTCCAGATAATTGTCGGTGAAAAAGGAAAAACTTCGAAGTTCTTGAATGCAGTAAGAAACGCTGAGCCAGACGAGGGAGGAGGCACAGCTCGCACACCAACTGCTGCTGCCATCTCCTCATGGGAATTTGTAACTGTTTGACTAAATGTTCTCAAAAGTGCTTTCTTCTTCCTCCCCTTTCTGTCACCCTCATGTAAAACCCACATAAGAGCATAACAGGAACAGGATTAATGTTTTGTTTTGTTTGTTTTTTTAAACAGTTCAGGAAAGTAATTTAGAGGCTTGCTCTCAGTATTCCTAAAGCCAGTATTAAAAGGCTTATTTGATGCAGAAAATAATTTATAATTATCATGAATATGACACGATTGGTTTTATCTGTAATAAATATATAATCATATCCTGTCTTGAAGGTACCAGAGGTTATACCAAGCATTGAAAAACCTTTTCTTTCCACAGTTCTAGAGATAGAAATGACAGATTCCTTTTACCACATGAGCAGCTGACTCAGGCATCCATACAAGTCAAATATTAAGATTTTACTTCCCTGTAAGATCTCAGTTTGTTGATATAATCTGCAGTACATCTACTAAACACAGGAATACGAATTAATGAAATTGCTGAGAGTAGCAGGCTATTCAGAACTAAATGCAGAGTATAATGTAGTTTTATTATATTTAGTTGATAAGCTGCATCTTCATCTCAAACAATTTAACAGGAAAATTAAATTCAAGTGTAAAGTAATGGCAGCAGCCCTTTTTGTCAGCTGGATGCATTTCCCTTTGCAAAAATGAAATTAAAGCCAGCCTGCTACCTTTAAACAAAGCACTGGAGACATCACAATATACTATCAAATCAAGTATGTTTTAATATGAATAATATTATCTATTATGCATTAATATGAATATGGAAACTATAACAATAGGAAACCAAAAAATCTGAGCCAATAGCAGTTCAGCCAAAGAAAAGTTACTCTTGTCACCATTTGAGTACCTGGGAACAGTCTAGAGATACTAAACAGGCAAGCTTAAAGCCTGTATAAGGGTTAAGGACAAAAAAAAAAAAAAGCTTTCACTTGAAAAGCAAACTAAAAAAGTTTAAGACACTCCCACTTATATATCCATTTGTTCCATAAACTGAGGAAAGCCAGATTTTGACACCACTTATGTCAAAATTAGAGTGGACATCACATACTATCACTAAAGCAGCATAATCTCTGCACTCAGATTTTTTTTTTTCCCAGTCTCCTGTTTTAAACCTCCTGAATACTTTCAGCTGTACTCCATCCACTCATATAATTATATATCCACCTCAAACATGGTTTGCCTTTCAGGCCGGGTAACAATTTGGTTTTTCTTTTGCCCCCCCTCCCCCCCCATCAGCATCTCAGTGCATCTGAATCAATCACACTAGTCAATATTCGCACTGCATGAAGCACTGGCAGAAAAAAACCCCACCATGCATATTGCATATATTTATGTCATAAAATCATGGTGTGGTATTAGATTCCACAATGAGTTCCATAAACCTCAGAAGAACTATCCAGACAGGAGCGTCTCAAGATTTTGTAGATGAAAAGGAGCTGTCTGATCCAGGAAATGTAGCTAGTGATAAACCCACTTTTCATGTGTTTCCAGCTGATCAGCTACATGTACAGAACAAGAGTAATGACAATTTTTTCTGCTATTTAAGAGAAAAAAATTGTCCTTCTCAGGAGTTAACGGAAGCCTGCCCTGCAAGAAAAATTCCTGTTGGATGCTGTTTCTCAGGACAACTTGATATAGATGTATGGACTGGGGAGTGGGGTGTTGTTGCTGTTAAAAAGGAACACAGGCAAAGGTCATATGCAGATTTATGAAAAATAAATTTATTACATAACACCTTGTTTTAACAATGTTTGATTTTTTTTTTTTTTACTCAGAATACTTGTGTCATTCATGTAAAATAGTTTGATACAGTACATTGTATGTAAGTTTTTCCTCATAAATTCTAAGGCTCTCCTAACAGCTTGTTCCTCTGCAGTAGGAATGGCACCCCTAAACAACGTGCGAACATTTAAAAAAATAATTAAATGAATAAAATTTAAGATCCACTACACCAAGCTGGTTCTCAAAAATCATGACAAAATATCTGAATGGATGCCGCACCTTTTTAGGAAATATCATTCATGCTTTTTTAATCCCAAAGCATGCTCACAAATCATTAACACCAACAGGAAAAAAAAAAATAAAACACTGTCTATGACAATCATTTTAGTTTGTTTGCTGAACCAAACATGTTTATATCAATGACAACATACTTATTTTACTATCAAATAGCAGCTTTAATACCAGTCAAGTCATAGATTTTAAAACAAAAACAAGAACTTGTGTTGGAAATTAATCTTTGGGATGTTTGTAATTGCTGGGAAAAAATGCAAACACTTTCATGTTCTTCAAAAAATCTCATCGTAGCAATCGTGTTGGTCATAAAACATTGATCTAGGTGGAAAATGAACCAACCCACAAAAGTCACTAAAAATAAATGTCTATCAAAACTGTCTGAGAGTTACAGTTAGTTTGCTTTTTTTGCCATGGTAACATATATTGTATGCTTCAAGTACCAGTCCAAAGATGTTGTGTACTATTGGTCAGATAAAGTTGTTACATCAAGAGAATTCACCACATACGACAACAAAAATGCTTGCCCCTAGCACATTTCACAGCTTCAACCGCTACAGACTGTCACGGAAAAAAATGCATCGTCAGTCTGAACCATGTCAAGTAAACTACAGAAGTAGCATATCCACAACACAAACTGTGCTAGCACTTTCTTTTCAAGTCTAACCCCAAAACCAGGTACAATTCGGGAGCCACTACTCCGCTCTGTGGCAGGGGGTGGATGGTGGTGGTCAGACAGGTTGGAGGTGTGGTTGTACAGTACATTCTCGTGGCCAAGCCGGGTTCCAGGCAGGCACAGCTGCGCGGCCGGTCCTGCAGCATTAGCAACAGTGCATTGACGTCGTCGGGGTGCAGCTCAGTACCGGTGAGTCTGATGCGAGTACTGTGGCGGCTGCTGGGAGGTAGCTGAATATCCCATGCTGCTCTGTGGCTGTGATGTGCTTGGTCCGGGGTTGGGGTAGGCAGCATGGGGGTTGGAACGCTGCAGAGGGGCAGAAGCAGAGGACATGCAATCCTTTGTAACAGGGACATCACAACACAGTTTCACCTACCGATCTATTTCTTCAAGAGGTACCAAGAACACACAGTCTCAAAGCGGATGCACTTTCAGGCTTCTTTTCACTTACTCTGATTACAGCAGGTAATGAACACCAAGAACACAGCATATTAGAAAGTGACAGTTACCACCCTTCAGTTATCCATCCTAATTACCTCCTGTGAATCTTCACCCATCACAGTCAAACCTCCACCCAACCCTCTGGATGGCTACACTGCACCTGCATATTATACAAGGCTACCACCACTCATGGCAATACTTGTCTCCACTTGCTCCCTTTTCTTACCAAGAAGGTAGGATGGGGTGGAGATCAAGATGAGGCATCTTACTGCTGATGAGCCACTCTGCCTTATTCTGGAGATTTTCACATATAAAGAATATACTTGCCACCCTTTTGTGTGACCTAAGAGTAAAGGCTGAGAGCGCTCTGGCTGGGCTAAGGTGTCATCTTGCAGCAGCCTTAAAATACTTGAAGGAGAGCTAAAAGACAACAGCAACATGTTCCTCTGTGGAAATAGATATTTCAGGGGAAAACAGCCATAGATTGTGGCTTAGGAGGTTCAGGTGGGACACTGGAGGAGGGACCACTAAGGGACACTGGAAGAACTTGTCCAGAGAGTTTGGGAAGTCTCTGTCTATGAAGGTTTTTAAGACTCACTTAAGTAAAGCCACAGCTGACCTGAGTTAGTTAGCATTAGCAACAGTCCTGCTCCATGCAGGAGACCGGGCCAGATGGTATCCAGAGCCCACTTTCAAGCAGCATTTCTGCAATCATTTACTGAGTGGAACATTCATCACTGCAAGAAGCTCTGAGCAAACCAGAAACTGCCTACTTCAATTTTAACCTAAAAGTTATTACTTACTGATGATGTGTTATAAAGGAAAGAAGGACTGCATGTGAGATTTGCAATCTAAGCATCTGACCACTTTGGAGCATGTAATATTTAATTAAATTAACACAATTTCAGTACATTACTGTGCTGTTTTACATTCATGTTAAAGTTTACACACACAAATTTTGCAGCATTATAGAAACTGCTGTGTAGCTTCTGAACTCTTGATATCACACAACATACTAGGTTTTTTAGAAAAAGCTGCTCCTGGTAAAGGTCTGGAAACTTATATGAAGTGACAATTCCAGGACTAGGATATTGCTACTGAGACCTGAATAAGCAAAACTGTGGTGAACCAACATCCTGAGAAAGTAACATGTTAAAATAGCTTTACAGATAAGTCATAACATAAAATAAACAACCCCATTTTTTTCTTGCCTTTCCGCATTTAGGACAGAAACAATGCCCAGGATGCTGAGATGATGGCAGAAATAAAAAAGGCAAACTCTACTTGTTAACTCACGATCACAGGACTGAGCTAACACACTATAAACCTCTAGAGGAAAGGGGAGGAAATGGCTGGACCAGCAGTTAATGCCAGTGGGAACAAACCAGCACTGCTGAACTTCACTGTTAGCATAGTGACTGAACTTTAGTGGCATTTGCCTTCAGCCTTGAGAGAAGGACTAAGTCACTCATCAACAGAAGAGTCACAGCTCTGAGTCACACTCATGTTACAAATATAGGATGTACTTCAGAGAGCAAAAATCTTGAACATTCATTTTGCCCAAGTGTGGCTCCTGTATGTAGGAAACTCAAGTTTAACCACTTAAAAACTGACCATTCATAGCAGTTGTAAACACATTCTGCATCCTGACTTCTAAAAGAGATCTTAAAGACAGAGGCAATGAAAAAACAGATTCTTTCATGACACCCAGCACAACAAATGGCTTTTGTTTAAGAACAAAAGTAAATATCCAATCCTTTCTAAATACCATTAAGCACCCAGAGGGGTTATCACAAGCAAAAGCTCAGAGCAGTGGAGTTGCTCCAAGCGTGTTTAATCACACTGCCTTTGGGAGTGTCAGATTTGAACAATAAGTCAAGGAAGTCTGTGCCATGTGTCTACTATTTTTATGCATGGCTGAAAAGGATACAAGGTCAACATGCCCTGCAGAGAATAATTCAACTTCTGAGTGAATGGAGAAACTGTCTTAGTGTGCCTTGCCCAGGAGATGGCAATCCTTCTTCACAAGCTTTATATGGGGAATTTGAGCAAATTAAATGAAGAACAAAGGAACAGGTGTTTGATTAAAACAGAGGGCTGTACAGTAATGTTTGTCTGCAGTCTCCTCAAGTTGCAGGATCAGAAACAAAAAACGTGAGGAATTTTTTTCAGGGAGACCTGAAACCATCAAGAGGCAGCTCTTAACTGCTTTTGTTCTAGTGCTAGCACCTTTGGGTCTCCTGCCTTTGATTACAAAGTTTTCCAAATAACTTGATCAGAACAAATCTACCCACTGCCTTCTTGCAAGGCTAGAGAGAAGAAGATGGGGTTTGGGGTTTTTTGTGGGTTTTTTGTGTGTGTGTGTTTTTTTTTTTTCCCCTCTCCTTTGTAAACCAGCCCTTTTGACTCCTAGACAGACAGCAAAAAGATTGGTCAGGAGCAGTCAAGTTACCCGTACAAGCTACTAAGATAGCAAAGCAGCAGTTATTATTACCTCAAAGGAAAAGTATTCTGAAATTACGTTTATCAACAAGGGCTGCCCCCAGCTGTAATCCTGGGATGGATCTCTGAGATGACAAAAGTTCTGCTGAGCATGAGCTGAAAACAAACTAACATCAACTCCTGCTGAGGCAATTTGAGCCCTCTGACTTGTCAACTAGCAAACCCCAGCTCTCGCTCACAGAAGTCAAAGCTGAGGTTTGTTAAAAATGCCACAATGCAGCAGCAAAATGAGGTGAAGGGCGTGTAAATAGGGCACATAAATGGGGCTCCCTGACACAGTACATGAAATCACTGCATCAACCTCCTTAGATATATGACTCCACCTGAGGGCAGGATTAAGACAGTTACAGCTGCATTTGCCTTCTGTTGTGTGTGTTTTTAACAAGTGGTAGAAAGAGCCACCTTAAAAGGCCAAACCAGCAATCAACTGCAGCTTGCCAAATAGAAGGGATGAAACTCCTGTAAGATTGCCTGAGACGGATAATCTAACTAAAAGAAAGATGACGTTTATACTTAGAGGCACCTCACCCTGCAGCACTGTAGTTAAGGCTCACCAGTGTCTCAAACAGCTCTGAAAATGTACATTGTTCAAGGAGAGTGACTTGAAAAAATGTATTATTCATGTTCTAGGATAAGCTGAACAAAGGCACTTGTTCATATGAAGAGTCTCACAATAAAGCTCCTGAAAGTTACCTTATTTTACGTTTTTTAGTACTTCCAAGTTTTGGCCAATGCTGGAAGTATACAGATTTAGATAAGGATAAAGGTAATGCCTCCAGGCAGCCTTTCAGGATATTCCTTTGGTGCTCTCAGGAACAAACTCTGAAATGCAAGATCTCAAAGCCCACTGGTGTTCATGGAGAAGCAGCAAACTGAAAAAGCAAGTCAACCGTAGTTTTACTGACACACTTCTTTAACTCTCCCTGTGTTTTGCTACAGAATATAAGCACAGCTAAGTGGGTTTCCAATATCAGGGTCTCAGAGTCAGATATTAATCTTTAAATTACCTGAAAACATTACCAAAAAATTTTCTGACTTCCTTTTCTTTTGTTTTCATCTAAGACTCTCTGCTAACTGGCCTCCTGTACTATGCATTTCATGTGAACCAGGATGTAATAGTTCCTGCAGACTAACATTTCCAGCAGCATGCCTCCTCTTGAAATCTTCTATTCCCTAGGTTTCCAAAAATCTGCCATTCTCTAACTGCCCCTATGTGTATCATTTGAAGTCTTCCCTGCTCCTCTTTCATAATTTCTTAGCTTCAATTAAACTAAAGGTTCTGTCTTTAACTCTCTTCTCCCCAGTCTCCAGAAGTAACCCAAATAACTCAGGTGTCATTCCCTGGGATGACTAAGATATTCTTATGCTCCAGGCTCTGACTCCTAATGTCTGACCACAAGCTCAAATGTAGGAAGGCTAGAATACATTTTTCCTGGTTTTCCGCATGGTTTTTCCCCCCCCTACACTCCCCATCTTCCTCACTCTTTGATTGCCACCATCTCACCTGTCTTCAGAGCTGTAAGATTTGGGTTACTCAACCTGAAATCTCCCTTGATCTTCAAAACAGATTATGACAGCATCACGTCAAGTCTTTGTCATCCAAAATACTGTTTTCGCATCCATCTGCCCAACTAAAATTCTTGTTCAGATTCTTATTTCACAGCTTGTTTACTGCAATATCCTTTGCCTCCTACCACTATGGGCTTGTTCAAGTAAGAAATGGCATTTTTAGGTGATACAGTGAACAGCACAACTGGCTCCTGGTCCACAACCAGCATTCCCTAATATGAAGGTAATAAATTAGTAAATGTAGTAATATCTGATCCTGATTTCCTTACTGCTAACCTAAAGAACATCAGCATATCAACAAGCCATCAACTAAATGAATCTGAAAGAAAACACCTTGAAAGATGCCAAAAAATACCAGTTAATACAGGGACATTTAGAAAATTACTTTTTTAGCTTGAAGAAACACTGCTGTAAACATGAGAAGCAAATAAACAATATGTGAATAAAACAAATACCTGATAGTCTGAGGTCATAATAAGTCCACCTGAGGTAGTGGTAGGAGGAACAACTCTCACTTTTTTCAGTGGGGGTCCCTGTGTGTGACTGTTGTCTTGGTTCCCTGGATGACCAGTTCCATTAGTATGGTTATTGCCCTGCTGCTGCTGCTGGTTCTTCTCAATTGTTTAAACACAAAGAAAAATTTCAACTCAAAAGCAGTACATGAAATAACATGAAATCAGGAAATAGTGTGAAAGCCAGTGAAACGTGATGATACTGTTCTTCCAGTACTTACTTTGTCTCCTTTATCATCTGGTTCTTCTTCTGTTAAAAATTCCCGTTTTGGGTAAGGGATTTGACAACCTGCAAAAACACTGCCCCCCAAAAAAGTCTATTTATCACTGTATTAGAACAGAAGGGTTAGACCTGTAAGATTCATACTTCACCCATACTAGTTTCAGATTGCCTGAGCCATCACTTAATACCTGATAGAGAAGTCTTCCTATCATCATAGTCTAATCTTAGTAAAAACCTATTCACATTTGATTTTAATGGACTCTTGTACACTAACTTAAAGTCCTGATAGATTTTTCATGGTTTCTGCTTACTGCTGGCTGGAAAGGTATGCCACCCATTAGGTATCTGCACCAAGAGCTATTTTAATCCACCTGTTCACAACCTCAGGAATAACTGAAAACAATCCTGGAAACTCCACTGACTATTAATAAAACCACCTGGAAAAAAGTTGAACTAGAAATGTCACCTGTCAATTCATATCTCATGGCCCACATGGATTTGCTACTGCCAGTGCAAGCTAATATTTACCTGACCTTAATCAGCAGGATGTATTTATAATAGAAAGTCTCTGTACACCGTTAGCAATACTCATTGTGTATTAACATTAAAAGGCCAACCTAGAGTTGAGAAAAAAGCCAAACACTGTCCTAAAAGCAGTCTCTGCAACAGCCAGTCATTCACATGACTTTAAATCATGGAGAAGGGTCAGGAGATACTATAAATAATCCAGTAGGTTTTAGTGAAATAGTTTCATTTTTAATTAATTGCTTATAAATATACATATTTTATAAATTCTTCCCTAGATAAAGGTAGAGAATCACACATGGGATATACTAATAGTTTTCCTAAAAAGGTGTATAATCATGCTCCCTGGCTAGTCTTTTAGGAGGAGGGCTTAATTTTTAATGAAATCATTCATTGTCCATAAATTCTCTCCCTTTTGTAAAGCTGCCTGTGTAAACAAAATTGAGGCGTGTCTACGGAAAATGGCTTTAAGTTGTTAAGGATGACAGCACAGAAACAGTTTACTCTCCCCACCCACTGAATTTACAACAAAGGCTAAGACAGAAAAATGTAAACTAATTAGAGAATGTCATCTGGCATTCTAGAGGAGAGAAGTGGACCTGCAGGCACTTAGCAGTTGTCTACCAAGATCTGTAGCATGCATAATCAACCTGTCAGTGAATAACAAGATTAGTGGTGCAACTAATAGGATCAAAGTTCCATAAAGCAAAAGATTAATAAAAATGCTATTTAATTTTAAAAACCAAGAATGGCATTTAAGTGGTTTTTTCAGTTGTTAGACAGTAAATATTTAGCTCAATATTCACCAACATATTTAGGGAAGAGAGAAAGCACAGTTCTAAAGCATCTCTGAATCTACTGATAGATTAATAAACTGACCACTTACTCAGACGTGGGAAGAGGATCTTCCAAAAAATAGGGATCCTGCATAGCCTGTTCTGAGGTAATTCTCTTAATTGGATCCATAGTGAGCAATTTCTGAAGCTGCAAAAAAATAAAAGATAAAAGGCTCTGCATTACCAAAACCATTTGCAGAAACATTCACTGTATTCCTGAAAGACAATACAAATGTGTCTGAACTCAAAAGCCTAATCATAAATGGCATAGCTACATTCTTCTCCTGTGTTAAAATAGTATCTTCATTCCCTATGAAAGAACACATTTTCACTTGCAAAGCCCAGGACACTCGGTTCCAGTCACAAATGTTGTGTCAAACATTCAGAAACTTCCCATAATGTACTAGCAAGCTTTGATCATAAGCCACTTCGGGTTGGGACAGGACCCTTCAAGGTCATCTAGTCCAACCCCCTGCAATAAGCACAGACACCTTCCAGTAGAACAGGTTGCTCAGAGCCCCATCCAGCCTGTCCTTCACATTTCCAAGGAGGGGGTATCCATTAGTTCTCTGGGCAACAAGTTCTACTGCCTTACCACCCTCTGGAAGAAATAACTTCTTCCTAGTATCCAGTCTAAATCTACCTCCTTTCAGTATAAAGCCATTACCTCTTGTCCTACCAAAAAAAGTCCCTCTCCAACTGTCTTGCAGGCAGGTGCCTCTCTCAGGTGCCTGCAAAGTACTATAAGGTCTCCCCGAAGCCTCCTCTTCTCAAGGCTGAACAACCCCAGCTCTCTCAGACTGTCTTGATGGGAGAGATGCTCCAGCCCTCTGATTATCTTTATGGCCCTCCTCTGGACACAGTCCCATCCTGGTTTTGAACACTTCCAAGGATGGGGCATCCACAACTTCTCTGTGCAACCTGTTTCAGTGCCTCACTACCCTCACAGTCAAGAATTTATTCCTAATATCCAATCCAAATCTACCCTCTTTCAGCTTAAAGCCATTATCCCATGCCCTATCACTGCTTCTCCTTGCAAAAAGTCTTCAGCTTTCCTACATGTGTCCCCTCTAAATATTGCTATAAGGTCTCCCCAAAAGCTTAATAATGAATATGTAAAAAAAAAGTGAGACATATAGGAACTTTTTAAAAGTAAAAAATAAGCTATTGAAAGTATGCAAAGCAGCAAAATGGCTAAGAGTTGCAGCAACACTGCAAATTTAACTGCGAGCTAAACATGACTTGTAGACTGAAAACTTCAAAATTACTCGATACTGAACCTAATCCAGTGAATGACACTCAGGATAATTTTATCAATGTAGAAAGATACAGACTTTGCAATTCTCAGATTGCAGAGTATCAGTTATTCCCAACTTTATTTTTAAAATAACATTAGTCACAGTGTACTTGACTCCAGCTTGACTCTTACTTTGAAGAAGTGTAACTTACAGGAAGGGGTTGATTTTTTATATATGCAGGAACTTACCAAGTGGAATGCCTTACTATCTGGTTTAACTTTATGTTTTTCCATATATTTGATAAGGCTGCAGTTGGTATACCTAAAAAAAAGGCATAAAAGTGACACTTCTAATGTGCAAATCATTGATACTGCCAAACTTTCTTAGTAGCCACAAAACATATAATACATAATAAGAACAGTTTATTCTCCATTGCAAATCCACTAAGCAGGGAAAAACCACAGCTACTAACACCAGAGATTGCTTAAAAATCAGACACCACATAAAGGCATCTGTTTCCCTACTATGCTTATAAAAACACATCACATCCACACAGAAAGTACAGTTTTAACACACATGCAGACAGCAAACTATCAATTGGATTTAAACTGCCTGTTGGCGATTTTACTACTAAATTACTTGATTCAGTATATTTCTCAAGACAGTAAAGATGGAGATAAATATTAAACCCATCTGAACACTCTCCTGCAACATACAGGTTGCTACAAGAAAATTCATGAACTTTTTTGAAGAGGAGCTCACAAATAAGGTTTCTAAATGGTTACAATAGCATGGCAGATGGAAGAAATGTATGTAACTGTACAGACCCAAATCCCTCAGCATGGAAATCTAGCAACAGGGTGGCATTTTAAGTGCAGGTATTAGACGCTGTCAATGTGACAGCAAAGCTGAAGGACGTTTTTTTCTTTAGCCTTCATAAGCTACCCCAGACACCAGCCCTGAAAATTACACCCACTGTTTGCTGGAAACAGTATAAGGTTACCAGACCCCTTTTATGCAGCTATTACAGAAAAATCATTTCCAGGACCACAGATTTGAGAACAGCTGTGACAAACTGTGCTTTGCAAACTTCTGAGCTGTGTGGGGTCTTGCTGGCCTCACCTGTTTCACATCTGCTTCCTCACCATTTACAGGCTGTCTCTGGCTACCCCTCTGATTCACATCACCTCAACAGGCCACATTCACCACAAAACTTCATTTCTCATTTCACCATCTAAGTCATAACCATTTCATAGTTTTTGTTTGGTATCTACATAGAAAAGAACCTGAACTACAAGAAATTTAGTGTAGGAGGGAGATATGTTTCTTAAGAAAGCTCAACTCAGACTTACGTGTTTCTCCGGAAATCTTTCATTAAAGTTGAATGTTCGGGCATCTTTTTTATGTCTTCCCAATCTTTATCTGCAAAATCAGTATTAACTTTGTTTTTTCCCCTTTCCCCAAGTAAAACAAAGGGTTTCCAAGTATATCCATAGCCCTTATTTATTAATTTTTTTCAGTCTGCTTCTCTAACCTTGCAGTTACTTATTTCTTTATATTCTTTGACTCAGATTCCTTCATCACCTTTTCACAAAAAAATCTTACCAACACCTAAGAGGTTCCAGCTGTGTGCTGATTAACTCAAGAACTTGAAAAACCAGATGCCAGCTACAGTGAAGATCACCATACACCCCAAACACAACATTGATGAAAAACGCATCAGGCATTGTGCTTGAACCTTTCAGGACTGTTATTTAATTTATTTCGACACACTTGTATCTCAGGACAGGAGTACATAAGACTCCAGCAAACACTGGGATTCTTCATTCTGACAGCACTTTTAATTACAAGAAAATGCCCAGAGGTGCTTGTTCAAAGCCCTGCTGTCTCAATCAAAACCAAATGCTGTTAGCCAACAAAAAGAAAAAGGAAAATTTGCACACTCAAACTGAAGAATATTTCATCTCATCTTCTCTGAAGCCAAGGCCAAAATGGATTTAAAAATGAAACAAAAAACTTACTACCAGCACCTGAAACATATTACAGTCTAACTCCTGAAAAGACTCTGTGGGCAAGTAGTTTGGTTCAACTCAGATCTTTACTAAAACTGATCACAACTGCAGAACACTAAGATTAAAAGTATTGAGTGAATAAATAAATTAGAGATAAACTATTTAATTATTATTAGTTAAACAAAATGTTCTCCTCTTTCCCAAAGACACGCAAAACTATTTAGAATATGGCAAGTGTCAATTAAAAAGCAAAAAAATTGCTGTAATTAAACAAAAAATATTTCTTGGTAACAACTAAGGATCTTCAAAGGTCCAATGCAGACCATTGAAGAGGATTAATTAAACCAATCAGGGAACAGTAATGAAAGTATCATCTATTTATGTAAGGTATAGAAAAATCAATGTAAAACCCAAAAGAAATAAGAAAACCATATAAAGGTAAAATTCTAGGCTAAAAGCAGAAAAGAACAGTGCTGCTTAAAGAAGCAAAACCAAGGAGGATTTTCCGGAAAATAAAAGCACACCGTATGCAAAAGTAACATTTCTGGGAATCTCACAGAGCACTAGAAAAGCAATGAAGTACATACCCAAAAAGTCAAAGGGAAAAATAATAGCACGTTTAAAAACAAAATTCTAGAACCACACAAACATACAGACCACAAAATTCATGTGATAGAAAGAGGAAAGTCCACAAGAACAGTGAAGAAAAACATTATTAACAGTGAATGGACAACAGTGGGGAACACAAGCAGTGAGAAACGTAACCAAAAAGAAAAATAAGGCCCCTGTTATCCTGACATCTGCAATCATGTGAACCCTAGAAGACGAAGCATTAACTGAAGAGATGCAAGGCAGCCTGTAAAAACACAAGATATAACCAACACTGAGGGGAAAAGGCAACAAGTGATATCCACATTGTAATTTGTTTTGGTTCATGCAACCAGTTCGTTCTTCTGGTTTGAAATTAAGAAATTTTCTCCACACCACAAGTTTTCTACCGGGGGGGAAAAAAATTAAATACCCTCCTTACTTCCAAATGCTATGTTTAATTTAGCATAAGTTAAACAACTGCACAGTATTCACTAAATGTATATATTTTGCTTTGTTTTGTGTAATTATCAGTTGCTTTCTAAATCTACAAGCAGTACTGAAGAAATGCAGAGTACTCCTGATTTTTAAACATCCACCATTAAACACAATCTTTTAAAATAATAAAACACTGATACCTGCATACACAACAGATAATCCTATCATTAATAATAAGGAAAATATATAATTTGACCACTACATCTATATTTATAAATAATGAAATAAAGATTGTGTTTGAACAGCTTTGTTGCTTTGGTCAGCTGCCACCTTCATACGCAAAGAAAGCCATAGAGATATCTTTCTTTGAAAAGCAGTGATAAAAAAAATACAGTATGTACCTGCAGGAAATCCCATTACATTGAATATTCTGTCCAGCTGGTCATGGTGATAAGGGTTACTAGTTTTGATATCTTCTTGTCGACAATGGAATATTGGCTCTGATGTTAGCAGCTCTGCAAATATACACCCTATGGCCCAAATATCTTCAAAAAAGGAGAACAGAAATTAAAAAGAAAAATCAAATTAATCTTTCTGAAAGCACCTGGGTGAGGCAGAATGTTAGGGTTTAGCTCATCAGAGATAAGGCTCCTGCACTGAAAATTTCAAGTTTATATTGTAGAGGTAAAACACTTCCTCAACTTTTTCTTTTAGCTACGGATAGAAGTATATCATTCAGTAACTACACAGGAGCTGAGAGAGTATCATACAAGTTTTTGTGAGGTTTTTAAAGTGTAGTTACCATTTAACATTGTAAAAAAATCAATCTAGTTAAGAAAAAAAGCAAAGGAAACTATTTGGGTAATTGTGAAGGCATAAATCACAAAAGCCAACCAGCATCTTGGCCATTCACTGCCACACTGGCCTGGCCAAGAAGGGTGTCCTCGCTGATCAACCACTGAGTTTTTATATTAAATGACCCAAGACACATAAGCTGAAAAGCCATGATATTGGAATAAACAAAATGCTTTTTATAAAACCTTGCAGAAAGAGAGTAACAAGAAAATTTCTCCATGCTCATTTACATCACCCTCTTTTTTTCATAACGTTCGTTCAAAAAACCCAAAAACCTAACCTCCACAGCCTTCATGTTTTAACTGTTGCATCCCAATCTTCAAATCAGATAGCCCGCATTTTCCCAGTTGTTTTATCGATTCTTCCTAGTATATACAAACGCAATTTTTTAACTTAAAGTAATGCTACACTGAACCCTGAATGAGCAAGAAAAGGTCATGAACAAGGACAAAAGTAAATGATGCAGCGAGCATAACCCCATTAATCAGTGTTTTTACACAAACAGTTTTTATCTACTCTGAAAAAATTATGTACTAAAGGCTATGACTGCCCATGCAGTCCTCACATGCTGCAAGCAGAAGAAAGTGCCAGTAAAGTGAGGGCACATGCAAATACACTAAATAAAGCAGTTTAAAGGAACATATAAAGAAATGTATATTATCTATAAAAGAAGCCATATTAACAGAGAAAGAGAAGTAAATGAAGATAAATTTGAGGCATAAAGATTAGAATTTCTGACAAAAACATTGACACAAGCTCAAAAAAAGAAAAAAAGACTGAGTTCTGAGGAAAGAATTGCAGGTTACAGAAATGACACAGTATGCTGACATACAACCTCCATGTCTGTGCAAACCAAGTGCAGCATTGCAGGGGAAGTTACTTGCCAAAACATGGTTGCCAGGCTCTAGGATATCTTTTAAACCAGCCAGCAAGAGAAAAACTTCCCAATCCTTTTCTCTACAGTCTCTCTCCCTTCCATAGCAAAGCTGTTCACATCCAGTAAAGGTGAACTTCCCTCCAGCCTGCTGTTGGGTTGTTCCCTGTCCCACAGCCCCAGCACACAACGGCTCTGGTCATCTATCTTTGAAAAACACAGAGGCTAAAATGCAGCTTGATTTTACAGTTCAGTTTCAGTGCAGCCAATACATTTTCCATTCTGTACATCCCTTATTTCATGTATTTATTACACTAGATAATAACCTCTGCAATAAAACTAATGCACTGTGCCTCACAGTCATCACAATATGAATTCTACTAGCAGTTCAAAGATGCATCCATATTTTTATTTAACAGCATTTATGAAAGTCTTTTGTGAAAGTCACATAAACTTAGATTGTATCGCAGGGCATCTGGAACCAAAACCCAGAAATATTTCATTCCTATATATAGCCAGAGGCCACAGTAAACTAAACAACTTGTTAAAGATAAATATTTCTTCAGGAAGCAAGTAGTATACCTTTAACTCAGCAACTGTCCTTTGAATTATTTATCAATACTTCAATATTCGCGTTCAGATTACATAAAGAACAAAATGGTCAGTTTTCATCCAAATTACTTACCAATAGCTTTGGTATAATGCCTTGCTCCAAGAAGCAACTCTGGAGCTCGATACCAGAAGGTTACAACTACTGGATCCAAGTCTGCTAAAGGCTTCAGAGGTGAATTAAATAATCGGGCAAAGCCCATGTCAGCTGCAAAATTCAAAGAGAGATGCTTCAAAATTTGAGGAAAACTACCAATTTTTTCTTTTTTAAACAAACTGAGTTTACTTGTTAGCACTACCATCACTGCTAAATAAAGTGCAAACGCGGACTGTAGCAGATATGAACTCTGTGAGAAGATTTTTCTTAAAGCTTTTGTAGACGTTACTGGATGGCATCATCTCTAAAGTATATAATTATAAATCATTACTAACATAAGCCATTTCGAACAAAGAATTAACCATTGTTCTGAAGAAGTGCATCAACTCACTTCTCAGGACACTGGTAAATCCTGACTCATTTTACTGATACTTGCTGATAAAATACTCTTATTACAGGATAGTTCTTCAAAAAGCAGCAGTTTTTAAAGTGAGCAAAATGCAGGTTCCGCAAAGGTTAGAATGATTTATAATACATACATGCACAAGACAAAAGCTCTCTCCTCATGAAGTTAGCTGTAGCAAGACTTCCTTCACACAAAAACAGGAACTTAGCCTACAGCATCTGCCTCCCTGCTGATTTTCTGTCAAGATGTATTTCCAGTATCAATATACCAGTATTGAATACCATTTAGGTTATAATTTTAAAGTTCTGGTTGTGGGCACTATGTCATTTAAAACTACTTTTTAGAATTGGTATTATACCACAGTCTAGAACGCTGTCTGAACTACCAAACAGAAGTCTTACAGGAAAAAATGGGCAGAGACTAAAATACGCAGCTTCTCCCACCAGATCTCTTTCCCAACCCACCACTCCCCAAACCCCAAGACAGAGGGACTCTGTGTTGTAGGGATATTCACATGATGAGAAAGACTCAAATGAAATGAGATGAGTAGCCATTCCAAGGGAAGAGGACCTACATGCTATATAGCTCACTCATTGAGGGAAAACTGCAGTGTAAATATGGGTCTAACTTGACTACAGAATTTTTAATTATTTTTTCATATGCATTCCTATTTATGATTGTTTTAATGCATTTAAAGAGAAACATTTTACCATTTTCTACATTAAAGTATCAATTACTCAAAATTGATCAGGTCACTAATAACTGAATAATAAGGAAAATTGTTGGCAGAAAGTGAATTTATGAC
Organism: Oxyruncus cristatus; assembly: GCA_013399855.1. Classification (NCBI taxonomy): domain Eukaryota; kingdom Metazoa; phylum Chordata; class Aves; order Passeriformes; family Cotingidae; genus Oxyruncus; species Oxyruncus cristatus. The sequence continues at coordinate 413,388 of VXAY01004622.1, forward strand.
TCAGAATGACACAAAAAGCCTATAAAATTATTTTTAGTTAAATCCCAGTTATGTATTTTTTAGAAAAATTAGTTACACTGGAAAAGTGGAAGCCCTTGGTATGGGTATAACTTCTGCATTCTTTTACTGCTGTGGGAATATCTTTAGAAAAAAAGAAAAAAAATTTCTACATTTTGATAAAACACTTAGAAATCCAGGGTTCCCCTCCCTTTTTCCCCACTGGGAATGGATGGCTCAGAGGACTGGTGGCCCAATACAGAATCTTTCACCTGTCTATTAACAGAGTGACTTAATTTAGTTGTTTTCTAAGTTGTTCTTAAATTAATTCAAAGTTATAAATTAAGAAATAAATGGGTGGTCTATGTGTAATTACTAGCAAACAGTTGTGTACAGCAACTATCACCACCACTGTCAAAAGCGAACATGCCCAGAGGATGACCTACATTCTCTGTTTTGGAAGCAACTGCTCCATGAACAATAAGGTAACATGAAGGAATTTTCCCTTCTGCTGTCCATGCTGTGCCTGTTTTCCATGCAGAAGACTTCAAACCCTACTGTCAACCTTTAAGCTTGGAAGGGCATTAAAAACTTTCCGGGTAGGATATGCAGAAGCATTCAGCCCTAGCCCATCTGCTCCCTGGCTTTCAAAGGGCAAGGGAAGGACTAGAGCAGCACTGCATGTTCCAAGAAAATCCTACCCTGGATCATTATACTAGTGATTAACAATATAATTCAGATAAACAAAACAGTAAGAGAACAGAGCAACAATGCAGAAGAATAATCTCATAAAAGCCAGAGGGAAGTGAAAAAGGTGAACTACCTTTAAAAAAATCCTTCCAAAGAGGGCTGCCTTTCCATAACAAATGTAAGGAGACTATGCATTAGCAGCCTGCTGTCACAGCACTGCCACAATAATGCACAGTCCAGTACAGTTTATTACTGTTAGATTACTGTTAATTTTTATTTATGTATTTAATTTAAAACAATTGAAGTTCTATAAATTATCCTCTCACTCCAAACACTAACTCCCACCACAAAATGTTACAAGAGTGGGAAAGGATTGAGTCTTTCCTTCCCTGGTAAATCCCAGGTTGAGCATTTAGCAGTAGTTCTCACTAAGCATTTTGGGTGGATTACTATGTTTTCTGAACTTAAGATCCCTTGTGTCTATCTCCAGGGAACCTGCCTACTCTTTCAAGAATATTTTGTAATCTAAGTGACATCTTTGATTCCATTAAAAAACATTTAAGGTTTGTAGCAATGAGTAGTTCCCTATTTAGATTTTTACAAGAAGCAGCAGCAAAGTAATGTCATGGCATTACAGAGTAAATGGAGGAAATTTTAAAATCCCCTTTCTTTCTCCTCCTTTCCCCCTAGGTAGCTGTCATCTATGATTCCCACATCAAAATCCCCCACCCCACACAAACACCCACTTAAACAAAATTTAATGACATTTTCCACGCTTTATTGATGAGGCTACAGCATTTCATCGTCAGAACTGGTGCATGGGGCTAATACTGTGAAGCCAGTCACTCAGAAAACAGCATTTAGGCAATGTGCCCGGGCACATTCTAGTATTACAGTGACTACTTTAGGTGGTACAACTGCACTTTCAGAACATTCTAACTTAAATGCTACACTGGGACTTATCAAAGATATAAACATACCAATTTTTACTCTTCCTCGCTCAGGACCTTCACCCATAACTAAAATATTAGCAGGTTTCTGTGGAAAAAAAAATAAATATACAATACATATACCACGATAAACCTAAACATTAGTCTCTGAAAAGTTAGTTAAGGTTTGTTTTCCAGTTTTAAACCAACTTCGTTTTGATAAAAATGCCAAGTTTCTCTGTCTCAGTGAAGCTGTGCAAGGATCCAGACACAGGTTCTCACTGACTGCATCTTCCTTGCGTTTCCTTTCAGCGTTGCTGTGCTCCAGCACCGTGATCCCTCACTGACACCCTGGTGTCTGTCCTCAACCCGCATGAGCTGGCAGCCGCCAAGCTGCTGACATTTCTACCCAAATTGCCCTAGATCCTTTGGTGGGAGGCAGTCCCACTGCTGCCCACCAACCCAGCACAGGGGTTGGGAAGCCAGTTCTACAGGATATTTTGCCCAGGGTCACTAGGCACATTTGCAGACACATTTTACATAAAAAATATGCAAGTGAGGTACAGATGAAACATTACCGTATCACTTAATATTGGAGAGAAAAATTATCTAATTATTCCTATTTACAAATGTCCTATGTACAATTTACCAATTCACACAGCTGCAAAACTGGAAAGCATTGCCTTTACATTAATTTTCTCTCCATCTTCTCTTTCTTTGCTGTACTATGGAGGCGAGTTAAAGAACTAAGCTAGAGCTCAGCTGGTTTGAAGCATAACTCACTTCATAATCCTGTATTTTCTGCTGTCCTGTTTCTCATAATCCGTTCTTGGTTTCTGCAGTCAAAAGATTCCTCAAATGCTAAGGCTGTTTATATAATGGAACCTGCAGTGCTTATTTTGAGGGGAAAAAAGTAATGAAACTCACAACTAAAGCTGATAATCTATGCCAGACTTGCTCTCAAATGGAGTGATTTAGATACCCCTTCACTCTGTAAATCCTGGACAAAACTGGGGCTCCTATTCAGGTGTGACCTGTTACAGCTCGTTTTGCTTTCCCAATTTAAATTGATCTAAAGGAAAGAGTATCCCAGCAAAACAGTTCAGACTACCTAAAAGTTAACATAATAAATTCCAGTATCTTAGTATGATTGACTGAATACATTCTAGGCAATTCTCAAGCCCTTCCTGAATCTATCAGGCTCTATTGTAAACACACGCAAAGAGGCAAAAGATCACAGTTTGATAAGTAATAAGTAATTCACATTGTGTAAAACAGGTACAAAAAATTAGTAATCCAGCAAAAAAATTTCCTTGAGAAACTTAATTACTGTTGTTTATGAAAGACTCCAAAGTGGATTTCTGTATCACTACAATCTGTGTACAAAATATGTAAAAGGAATCTGAGGTGTTGCATTTCTGAGAGCAGGTGAAAGATGGTAGAAAATATTACAGCCTGACTGTGATCAAAAGAGTAAAATATATCCCATTGTCTTCCAACAGCAATAACAGATCCAACTTCTGCTGTATTAAGCTCAGTGATTTGCAGAAGAAATTCTCCCCCATACCACCACCACCCCATTTCTGCTTTATTTTTCAATAAAGGCATACACTCCAGGTAAGTACTGCTTCAACATTAAAAAATGCAGTATGTGGGCACACAGCTCTCAAACACTCCATTTAGATTGATTCCATAAAAGTTCTTGAAATAAACAAGCAGGTACATCTTCAAATTCAGAGTTAACATTGAACTTTGCAGCAATTCAATCTGCTAGGTAAGAAACATAAGAAACACACCCCTAAAAAAAATAAGGCTTTCTATTGCTACACTGTGACTCAAAGAACAAAATCGTATCTTTTACAAAACGTGCTTCAATATAAACAGGGTGCTAATAAGCTACATGCCTAATTAATATTTTTTGAATAGAGTTAATGATACATTACATAGGCACTAAAGTTTTTCAGATATATAATACATTGACCTAAAGTATCATTTTTCCCCCCTGCAAATTCACAAGTTGATAATACTCCACAAAAATGCTTGCAACATCCGCATGATGTTTTCGCCTTAACATATTTTACTGTTCCGATTTTAATAAGGACAAGGAGCCCTATTCGCACAAAGACTCCATTATACCAGATGACTAATCAACACAGCACTGAGTAACAATTCCTGCACCAAAGATCTTCCACCCTAAGTTCAAGGTAGGTAAGAGATGAGAAGAAAAAGCACAATGAGATGAGACAGTACTGGTTAGCAAAGTAAGTATCAACACCCTGATTCACACTCAGATTTCAGGAGTTACAGAACGTGTTTAACAATAGAGACAATTCAGAAATCCGTGTAGGAGTATTCTAAAGCTGCAAAATGAAAAACACCCTCAGTTGTTCTGGAACAACCATTCACAATAGTTCACCTTTTTTTTTCTAGAGTCAAAGGTCCTTCACTTAAACAGCTCTGTTTGGAACAGAAGATTCTTCCTACAGACAGAAATATTTATATAGTCACATCAGTGTAAAAATACAGCATCACAGTTTGAAAAAATTAAATTTTAAGTAAGATGTCTTATTTAGGAAGGTTCCCATTTCTAATATCATTGCATGAGTAGCCTGGAACAAAATTTTTGGTTGAAAGAATTTTCCAAACAAGACCATTCAATTTAAATGCACATATGCATTTTGAGGAATCCCTGGAAAGCACTGAAGTCCACTAACAAAAGTCAATACATCGGTCAGGGATTCTTGTTAGGCATCTTTTACTCTAACCTACCATCTGGAAGAAAAAAACAACAAAAAAAAAACCCAACTCAGCAGATTTTGGGCAACTCATTACACATTAGAAACTTATTTGCAAAGAAAAATAAGCACATTAGAAAAAGAGAAGAGAGAAATCTGGATAAGCATTAGTTTAATTTGTTAATTTTCAGTTAAATTTTAATTATTCAGAAAAAATGAAAGCTGAAATAGCTTATTCAAATCTCGAAGAAAAATCTTTCAGCAATTTTTATACTGTGTTCTGAAAACACACTGCTTTAAGACAGCTATCTTTTTTTTATAACTACAAATCAACACTAAGTCACTCATTTTTGTTCTAATAGAGGCATATTTAGTCTTGCCATTAAGTAAAATAATTTTCTCATGCCAGACAAATGCAAATGAGAAACCTGTTATGATCCTAAACCAAATGTGAAAAGCCATGCAGCGATTTACAGCTGAGTCACTTCAGAAACTAAGAAGTTTCTGTCACCCCTCCTTTCCCAAACCCCACCTCAACAGCAGGGGAAGAATTCATTCTCATGAAAGAAAGAATATCCTTGTGACCATGGCACAGCACTAAATCTTTTCTTGTCCTATCTCTGGCTTTGTGGGACGGTTTGTTGTGATCCCTGGACAAATCCTAATCCTGTGCATTTAATCGCTATTACTGTTGATGAGAGAACAAAGATCCTCACTGAATCATTTTTAGGCCCTTCTAATTTAATCACTATCTGCAAAGTGCAGAAAAAGAAATCCTAAGAAGCAAGCTAATTTCAGACAAAGGACATAAAACCCCACAGGCTACAGCAAGAACTTCGGGCAGTCACCTTCACCCATCTGCCTGACCTGACACGATACCACACTCTCTTCACTGAAGTCCCTGGTGATGAAGGCTGCACAATTCCCAGGTAATCTATTATTTCATTCTTCTCCACTGTAGTGTTTTTCCTTTCTTTCTCACACAACAGACAAGGTTACTCCTCCATTGCCTCTTACCTCAGCAGAGGGAGCAGACAACCCCTCCTTCACTGCGAGAACTTCTTACACTTGTCAAGACAAACCTCTCTCTTCAGCCCTATCACCTAGATTAAAAAAAAACCACCAAACAAACTCCCGCCTGGCTCCATGTTTCCTAGTTGGTTATTTTTTTTCTGGATGTACGATCATTCTGGTGGATTCCCTCTAGCTATTCTGCCTTGGGCCACCTATTTATTTGAACTCAAGTGTTCTAAACTACACACTGTTCCTGCTGAGGTTTCACTAATCCTAAATGCAGTGGAGGGATTGTTTGACATGCCTTGCACAGTATCTTTCACTTTATATGATCCTTATATGATTTTTATATGAATGAGGTATCCAGCCCCACTCTGTAAGGCTACTGACTCCTGTTAAGGTTACCAGCCATGCATTTTCTTCTGCATCTTTACTGCAGGACTGCTACTTTGAACCAACACTGCAGTCACACACTGCTTCTTAACATACACTGAAAATGTTTGTGTACGTTCACAGAGAGGAAACTCAAGACTTCAAAACTTACTTATCTGAAGTTCTGTTTTGAAGGTAACAATGTTACCTTCAAACAAACAAAATGAAAGTTATACCAGTCTATGTCTTGATGAGATGTGACCAAAAAAAACAAAAACACCACACCACCTCACCACCAAAACCAGCATTCCTGTTTCTCAGAGCAGGTTACTGATAGGAGCAGGAGATGATTCTGTATTTGCACACTAGATGTCTGGAAGTCACAGGACATTGTCTCACGCGCCAGGAAAAGTACTCTGCTGCTGAGTCCTCCTCTCACTACACTTTACTCATCAAAGCATCGAGAAAAAAAACGTGCGTTTTCAGAGAGCTTAGCCATTGCCATCTTTGATTCTTGGTACTTTTAGCATCAAACAAGGTCTGCAGGAACTATTGCTCTATATATTTTTGCTACTAGTCTGTTTCTGAAATTCCTAATTTTCAAAGACTGATTTTAAATATAGATATCAGTAACTAATATACATTCCTTTGAATTCTGTATTATGGTATTATTATAACACAAATGCTACCTTGTCCCCACCCCTGTTACTAACTCTTTGCAGCAGTCTGTGTATATTTATGAACAGACTCATACTCTTTACACCTGCATTTTAATGCATCTTTTAATAAGGTTATAGTATCATCTTTACTAATTTTCATTTGGATAATTCAATACTTAACAGTTTGGCTACTAAAACATTACTCAGCGGAGGGTTCACAGTGATGGGGTGAGTCACATCAGTGGCTTTTGTTAACCACTGGTATTTGTGTATCATTAATGGCTGTGCCACCAATATTCAGAACTGGCCATGCCATCCATTTCTACCTGTGACAAGATAATTGATAGAAGTGTTACATTCCTTTTCAATTTAAAAAAAAGGCAGTTTAACTTTAAAAGAGCAATGCTAAGCAAAGGGCTTTTATCCCTAAATTGTTTTGCTTTTGCAACCGTGACCTCAGCACTGATTCTATTAGGATTTATAATTAATAACTTCTTTCTATTTTAGACTTCAAAGTATTAAACAATAGAGGAACAGATTCAAAAACACAACCCCACAACCATACGAAATCAAAACTGAACTTCTTCAATTGTATGTGAGCAAGTGCCTGAGAAGTATGAAACACAAAGAAGTTAAAAATGTCTAGCTGTGAAGTTCATAATTCAATAGCATGGAAAAAAATAATCAAAAAGGTTTAGAAAGACAACTGCAAGGGCTTAGCAAAATGTAGACTGCTTGAAAGAGCACTTCTGTGGCATACCAGTAGAAATTTTAATATATAGTTGTGGTTTATCAGTTCCCAATTAAGTCCTCTGGTAAGAAAAGCTGTGAAGCAAAACCTACTAGGCTTCAGTCTATGACCAACAACACATTCAACATTTATGCTTCTTAAGGTACATCTCTAATAACCTTGTTGATCTTCAAGCAGTCATAACATACACCAAAATAGTTCCTTATTATCAAGGTGGGATGCTCCCTTATTGCATTCTTAGGGACTGAAACTGTCTTTTTGGAATATTTTATGATTGAAAAAATAATCCATTTTCTTTCTACTTCGAAGAAAACTGACTACTTCAATGCTAAACAATACTCTCACACAATAACAGTGTCAATACAGCCTTATTCAAGTGATAGTATTAGCACTTTTCTGAAGTTAATTTCTTTCCTTGAATTCAAAGAGGTGTATTCACAACCAAGATAATTTCTGTTGCATCTATTAACTGATTTAAGGTTTTAAAATAAATTATAATCAAAAGGCCACCACGAACACTGGTGAAAGCAATGGCTCCACAGAACTCAGCATGTATTAAATCTAAGCATCAAAATACTCTTTTTTTATTAGAGAACACATTAATTGTGAAAAGCACCGGAAAATTAAGAAAACCTATTTTAATGTAATATCTGCTGTAATTATTTTCCTATAAAGAACATCCCAGAGCTGTTTAAAATAAATAAATCAAGCATCTAAATAAAATTCTCATTAAAACCTGGAGTCATTAAAATTATCAGTAACAGCCAAACAACAACAAAGCTCTAAATTATCAAAGCACACATGCTCAAAAATTTTAAAAGTACAGGAAGTGTTTAGCAAGATGGAAGGATGCTGTATCTATGCCAGGGAGGCCTTTCTGCTACTTACCATCAACTGTATTTTATCTCTGTTTCAGCCTGATGAAAGCTGTTGGTCTCACTATTACATTTTTAGGCACTGAACACACTCCAAAAATTTCCTTTCAAAGCCTGTACACCACCTAATACACAGGCTTTTCTATCACTTTCACTGGATTTGAATTCAAGTGGAAAAAAAACATTACACTTCTCAGGACATCAGGACAAGCTGTAGGGCATGACTTTCTGTATTAAGTCTCCAACAAAGGAAAGGTGGCTATCATAGGCCAAAAAATATTACCATAGTAAGAAAATCTAACATGTCAAATATCATCAACGCATTATTCAAAAGTGTAGTAACGAACTTCATACATTAAAACAAACAATCTTAGAGAAATATTTTTCCTAAGGGTTTTGCTAAAGCAGCAGAGGTCAGGATGACTCTGGGTGCTGTGGACACATCAGAGCAGGATCAAATGCAAGAGCAGAGCATGCTCTGAAACTTGTTTTTAGGTATTTTTTGATATATTCCACATATAATTCCAACTCCTTTTTATATTTAGAGTTCTGTATCACAAGTAGGGATTTTTAGTGGGTAATAGAAACACTGAGTACCATTTTTACTCACTGATTTTGTTGGAGCAGTTTCCACAGGTTGACAGACACTCAGTAGTACTGTAATGTCATACATGCCAACACTTTCACACAAAGGCAGAAAATCGCCTTATTTACTCTTTGGATTGCAGGTAGCTGTGGTAACCCATACCATTTTCCTTAACAGCCCTATTTTATTGTTTTTCATTTAAATAATACTTCTCATTGCTTCCATATCACCCTACTTGTATTGACTAATACACAACTCCTCCTGCCCTGGATTAAGAAAAAATAACAAAGGTGAAAAGCCTATGTAATTTATTACTATGCACTTTCCAGTGGTTGCATGGGCTTTCTGTTTACCTGTTAAAGCAATTTTGTATTTTAAACAACACCTCAAAGATTATGTTCTGTGTCACTCATGTTAAGAGCAAGACATGAAGTTGGGAGTTCATAAAAAACAAGCTTTTATATGGGCTAAGTGCGCCTTATTTATAAGGTTACTTTAAAACTGCTTAGATTTAGAGTTAATCAAATGACTGATTTCTTATCTTTTCCTCTACAAGTATAAATCATACAAAACATAGCATTTTTTTTCTACAGCAGACTGTAGTAAAAGCATTTACTATGGCTCTTTCCTGTATTTTGAACAATTTGTATTCCTATCTTTCAACAGCATTTTACATGTCAACTTTGACACAACCTTATGGTTGTTTAGTAGTTAAAAAAAACCCAACAACAAAACTAACAAAACTAAATTGCAAACTGCATCTCTTTCTAAAATCATACTCTAGGGGTTTCTAAATCCTACTGCAGAGATTTTATTGACTAAACTTACTTCAAAGGTAGATTTGTGATCAAAGAGCTTCTGGTCTTCCCTGCCTCTCTCAGGTCAGAACCACAAGCTATGCTGATACTTTCTGTCAGGCTAGTGCAGCTGATCACCTTTGTGGTAGGAATTCCATCTCAAGTTTCTAGAACGCCTTTACTCTGTAGAAGTCTTACCGCTACCTGTATTTATCTAAATGGATATGACTTATTGCAGCCACTTGACCTGTAACTACTACATGGCAATGCACTGAGACGATTTGAGTTAACCTTCAAACAGCAAAGGATTACTTACATTACTCTTTCCAGCACCAGAATTAGGTATCTGGCCATCTTGGAATGCCAGCACAAGAAAAAAGACAGGCTAGTAATGAAAGAACAAGTTCATAGTTACAGAAAACAAAGGCATCTACTATAGTCCTCCCATCAGCTAATGTATTTGCATCGCCAAATATGCCACATACATATAGGCAGATAGATCAAAAAATTACGTATCAGGTATCCATCTATGAATGCTATTCCTCAATATTACTTACATGACACCCATATAATTCTCATTACATTATTCTACTTCAGTTATCAATCTACTCAAATGCCTTGGAATTTTAGCCAAAGTATTTCTAAGCCTGAAAAAAGCAATAGCGAAAGTACTTTACCAACTGGCCCTGGTGCAACTCTTAATGCACTTCTTCCAGAACACTATTTGACATCTATTTCTCATAAAATTTGAAAGAAATGGTCTGTTTTGATATCCTACCTTTTTACCAAATATACCTGAATTTTGCTAACAGGTACAAAGGTTACTTGGTGGAAACCAACAAAGAACCAGCATGCCCAGATGAGCTTTGCCTCCTTAAGCAGCTACATGTTATCAACACATCAACATAATGGGTTTTTTTATTGTAAAAACGGAATTTGCCTCTTTTTTTTAAACTATTTTTTCCTAGAGACTGTAAAAGCAATGCCATTATTTTGCATATCTAGGACTCTAAAGCACCACCTTGTTTCCAGTCCACAAGTCAATATGCAATATGAGGACACTTGTATATCCTGGTGCTGTTATTAAACGTATATTTCACCAGACAAAGACAAACTTCACAAAGCCACAGAAAAGGTCTGCACTGATTTCATACCCTGTAAGGTAAAGATACAAGTGGTTATAAAGATCAGTCCCGAAACATTCAACCTAGTCCTCAAGGGCTCCAGGGGAAGGAGAAGAAAGAAAAGAGAAGAAGTACTCTTCAAATTTATAGCGTTTATAGCAATATAAAGAAAAACTTCAAGTTACTTTCAGATTCAAATTTGTAGTTCTCCTTTTGCAACAGTTTTTCACTGCCTGTTAACTGGTCCAGATTACTGGTTAAAATTATTTGATTTACAATGATGTGGAAATGTCAGGAAAAAATAGTTCACTTCCATTGCTTCTTGTGTCTGACAGTTCTACAGCAGATAAGGCAAAAATATATCACTAAAACATCAATACTCATGTAATGCAACTTAATGTCTACAAACACTAATCTTGCAAGTTGCACTTTTATGTTCCTAAGACGTGGTGGTGGTTCAACAGAAGTTTACACTGATTACAGAACTCCAAATTCAGAAACTCTACTTGCATTTCCTCCAGGCAATAACAGTCTCAAAGTAATTCACCCTAGATTTGGTCACATTATTGGCTTGGTAAATTAGCAAAGCTCCTCTTATAATACATACATTGCTCCCCCTTGACCTCCCCTTCAAACTTCGGACAAAGATTGTATTTACTGTAGTTTCAAAACAAGATATATTCATTAATAGAGCAAAATACAGTTGCCAGTATTATTGCCAGCTGTAAACATGAAGGTTGTGAGACTTCGGTTTTATCACCACAGAGGATTAATTATTTTAAGAATGGTTTATGGAAAAGAAATACTGAGCTAACAAGCAGAAAAACTAAATTTAGGTTCCACCAGGCAAAGCATTATCAGTTTGTCTGGGGTACTGACTTTAGTCAGACCTTTTGGAAACATCCGCAGAACATAATGAAAGGTTACAAAAAACTACAGATAAGGTTGGACTTCACAATCAAGTAAATGGGGCTTTGAACAAAAGCAGTAGATTAAGAGAAGTGCATTTAAAAAACCTGTACCTGAAATAGAGATTTCTGACCTTTCCTTGCACCTTCCTTTAATTTGAATCAAGTCAATAAACAAGCTTTTCACTTGGAAATCAGAAACATATCTACCAAATGTTCCCCTATTCAGCATTCCATCTTGTTATTAATTCAAAACTAACAGTGTTGTGTGGTAAAATATTATCAAGATTTTTTAGGACACTTTGCTAAGACACCTGTTGCTTCGATAAAAAATTTCAGGTGTTTTCTGTTGATCTCACACATTGCATAAATCTTTGAGTTTATCATACCCTTTCGCTATTCTTACTTAAAACTTGTTAAATGGCCCTGCATTTTCTTATCAGAGATCTAAGTTTAAAGATGATCAGACTATAAAAAGCTATGAAAGATTACATTCATATTAAAGAACTGCTTGAATGGATGTGCGCTGTGAATTAAAAAAAAAAAAAAAACAAAACAAAACACACAAACCCAGGACTTGTCACTATCTTTAAAGATTGCCAATTTACAAAATCACCTTGCAGTGAAGATCCAAATACAACTGGAGGGGTAGACTAAATATTGTATTTTCATTTATATTTTCAATTGGATTCCAGCACTTAGCACCTCCAACTAAGAATAAAAGATATAGGGCTAATCCAAGAGAGGTCTAAAAATACAAATCTCTGTAACACTTCAATCCTATAGAATTGACAAATTTTTTGATATCTTTAGGTTCAGTTATCTCTTTCTAGAGACACTACAGTTACATAAGTGTTTCATACCAAAGTCTATAACAACTGATGATCCAGTAGAAGTGTATTTTTCATTTTTTGACCACACAGCTTCCAAAAAAACTTTTGGCGATATGTCACCTTTTTTCCTCAGGAAAAGAACACAGCACCACATCCTCCCCCTCATCATACTGCAGTCAAGATACACTGCAAAAATGCCCTCCTTTGCTGCAAAGGTTTTGTATTTCACTGCATTCTTCACATTGTTACTTATTCCATATGAGCTATTTGATCTTTCACATTCATCTTACACCTGCTCCCTCATAGCTCCCCAGTCCTTGGCTTCTCTTCTACTATTTGTCATGAGCTGGATTTTAGACTTCGAAAAACAGTAATTTTTTAAGACAGATCAAATGATGAAGATACAAAACATTCACAGAATGGCTGAGGTTGGAAGGCATCTCTGGATATCATCTGCCAGCTTGCTGAGGGTGTGCTTTTTCTCTTTGCTCACATTGCTAATGACGATGTTAAACAGCACTGGTCTCAGTATCGACCCTTGGAATACTGCTCTAGTGACTGGTGTCCAGCTCAACTTCATGGCACTGATCACAATCCTTTGAGCCCATCAACTCAGCCAGTTCTCAGTTTACTTCACTGTGCACTTCCTAGTCTCTACTTCATTAGTTTGTCTACAAGGATGTACAGGATGCAGAGTTGAGAGTCTTACTATAGGAAGCAACATCCACTGCTGTTATCCCATCCATCAAGCTAGTCACCGAAGGCTTTCAGGTTGGCTAAGCATGATTTCCCCTTCATAAAAATCCATGTTGACTACTCCCAATCGCCTTCCTCTCTTTCAGATGCTTACAAATGCCTTCCAGGAAGATTTGATCCATCACCTTTCCAATGATCAAGGCAAGAGTGACTGACTGGCATGTAATGTCCGAGGTCCTCCTTGAAGACTGGAGTGACATTTCCTTTTTCCCCCCCACAGGTACATCCCCTTCCTTAGGGCTATGACCTTTCAAAGAGAGTGGCCTCAAAATGATTTGCATTTATGAATATGAAGCACATTATTTTATGTGTTCTGTAGGCTTCTGTACGGTGAACTCAAAGATCTCTACACAAATTCACACATCTCTCCCTACTTTTCTAACTGGAAGGCTGGCAGTACTGCAGCAATATGCTCTACTTCTACTTTTAAATCTGCATTTGTACAAAGTTGACAGACATTACTCAGTCAAAAGTTTGACCTAAGAGGCTATTTTTCTTTCAGGTTTTTTGGGTGTTTCCATTTTTTTTTGGTAGTTTCTCTTTTTTTTTTTTTTTTTTTTTAAAAATCACTGGCACGAGCACCAAATACTTAAGTTTTGCAATCTCCTTTGATCATTTCTAAATTTTGATTAGTTACTGGTTTGAAAGTTTAATCTAAGACAAATAAAATACTAAGAAAGGCAGGCAAGGGAGTAGTCTTGCTCCCTGTAAATAGAAGGATTAAGAAACACTAGATAATAATATTTAAATTATAGAATATTTAGAATTATAGTAAGCTACAACACAGAGAAAAACATGTAATTGTAAGCATATGCAAGAAAACAAGGTTCTGCCAGACACACTGTTCTTTTGTGATCTCATGAAAGCACACACCTAATGAAAACCACCTTGCAAACAAAAATCCTGGGAAATGTAACAGCTGACAACCAAAAGGGTGACTGGGCTTGGACTGGGCTTTTTTTTTTTTTAATCCTCTGAAAGAAAAATCACTACCACGTGATAATGCCTTTTGGGAAACAATGACTATTACCTGTTAATATTGAGTAGATAACCACCCTCTTTTTAAAAGCTGCAAACTTCTTTCTAGTAATGTGCACAGCTTTTCCTATTAATTCTTTCTTCCTTTTAAGCATTTAGTTCATTCCTTCAAATGACCGCAGTTTTGGAAGCTCTACAGCAAGACCAAAGGTGTATTTCTGAAGTAATCGTTGAATATCGATGAGGGAGAAATCCTTGGATTCTAAAGCTCTAATGGGCATAATGGTAAACTGCCAGGATAAAAGTTCCCAGGGGAATGGGAAGCAGGAACCCAACACTGTGTTAACCCCTCTTCCATACCTGGCTTGCCAAGTGGCAATTCATCTGTTCAACACCCACTCACATCCCACTCAAAGAAGTGGGCCAGGGAATAGTCTGAAGATTTAGAAACAAAAATAATTTTATCCTAGTGTCCCAGCTGCAGTACTAAAAGTAAGACCTGCGAGATTTCCTCTGTGGTTTTTTGTTTGGGGTTTTTTGGGGGGTGTGGTGGTATGCTTTTAAATATTGTTGCACTATGGAAGTACATCAAATGTACTTCAAAAGTACTACTACTTTAGATGCAAATTCTATTATTAATGTAAATTGCAGACTCATCTCACTTCCTGTCAATGACTACACGTGCAGTGGAAGGGTGCTCATCTCTTAGCTGAAACTGGATCCTGACTGTGTAGACAGGACCATTAGAAAATAATACTAAATAAAGATACACTTTCAAATACTAACAGGCATGGCACAAAAGTTACTGTACCATGCAAAGGGACTGCTGTTTTGAGCCCATTACTTGAAAAAACCGTTCAGGCATGCTGTGAAATGCATCCTCTCCTTTCCCCTTGCTGTTGAGGTTAAAGACTGACGAAAACAGATCTATGGCTAATCATCTGCCTATCCTTATTTTTAGTACAGAATAAGAAAGTGGACTAAAGTAAAAAGTCCAATAGCTGAATATTATAAAGTGGAAAAAATACTACAAAAAGAAGTCAGCAAAATGCATGCTTCATAACTAAATTCAAAATATTATTAAAACTGTAATTCATGCACTTTGTGGTAATTACATGAAGCATTCTTATTTCCTTCCTACTACAATCAGAGCATGAATAAACTATCTGCTTTCAATTACTCTAAGCCATGAAATTTAAAAAAGCTGAAGAATATGCAAGTCAAGTAAGAAATTTTTAAAAAGGCTGGCATTTATTTGTTGAAAAATTCTACTGGTGTGTTTCAAAGACTTATGGAAAATCTAACTACTGAAGCACTGTGGTATTCAAAGACAAATACAATCAACATCTCCCTTGCTCTGATGGAAATGGTGAACTGGATGTCATGTACCCAGGAAAAGAAAAAAAACAGTTAACTATTTAAATACTTGAGTTACTGCAAAGATTTGTAGGCATTTTCTTTATTAAAGACAAACCATGAATACAAAATTCACAAAAGACAATTATTGTCTTCTTACAGTTTTTACTGTTTCATATAGAAGGATAGTCACTTTATACAAATCTTAAATGAATTAAGATTCCTTGATTCCAACACTGTGAAGACAAGTTTCAGTCTAAGTTCCTGTGATTTTAATAGCCACTAAGTTTTACTGCGTGGCTTGTGGACACTAGCAAAAAAGGAGTTGCTTTATGCTATATTTTGTTTCTGGTTACATAAGTCAAGATTTCAAACTCCAGAACATTACCTACCTAAAAGCTAACTTCACTAAGACATTAAAAAAAAAAACTAACCAAAAAAACCCAATAGAAAACCAAACCAAAAGCAGAAAATTGCACTTAGATGGAAGCTAATTATATAAATAACTCATACCCTTTAAAAAAGTCCTTAGTCTATGAGAGAGAAGTAGCAAAAAACAGATTTTTCTGCTAAAGTACTACACCCTTTAGCTTCCTACCACCCCCAAGCACCATCACTCTTATAATAGCTAGTATATGACATGAAAGCAAGCATGTTACTTAAGCAGCTCTGTGGGTGTATCTAAATCCAGTAAAATACAAACCACCTAGAAACTACCGCAACACCTATCATTTTAAAGGTACAGTAAGAAAAACACAGTAAATCTGTCCAGCCATCCAATCTGGAGTTAAAATTGATGACTTAACACTGTTATTCCTGACGAGTAACATATCCTGGAATAGAAAACCACATCTAAGCATTAACATCAGTTTTTTTGCTTTGAATCAGAATATAGGTGCTAGCAAAGTCCCGATTTTCAAGCTTTACTTTGCACCGCCCTGTCTTTTTAAGACAAAACACTAGGTAGAATCCTTTTTGTTATTCAGGTTACTCCAGGAACCCTAGCAGTAAAATAAAAGGCAGAGAGCATTGGCAGTTACAATTCTGTCTTCTGTCCTGCAAGAAACGTGTGTCTTCTAAATGCAGCTCAAACTGGATGGTTTCAAATGGACAAGCCTGAAGGTTTCCACAGACAAGGCAGCACAGGCAGCCCCTGTACAACTTTTATAGGATTCTCACCAACACAGTTGACAAGGTTCCGGTGGGAAGACCTC
This sequence comes from Oxyruncus cristatus, assembly GCA_013399855.1. NCBI lineage: Eukaryota > Metazoa > Chordata > Aves > Passeriformes > Cotingidae > Oxyruncus > Oxyruncus cristatus. The sequence continues at coordinate 429,962 of VXAY01004622.1, forward strand.
TCAGTCTCTGCCTCAAGCTTTTGTTCTTTTCCTCAGATTATCAAAAGACAGCCAACTGTGATGGTGGATTTTCTGCTGGAAGGCAACTTCATGCTGAACTGAGACCACCAACTCATTTCACACAGACCAGAAAATGAGATGGGAACAGCTTTTTGCAGTTGCCAACTTAAACTGTATTTGAACTACAGACCTAGATGTGAAAGGCTCTGTAATAAATTACCCATCTCCTGAGCCATCCAGTTAACAACATGCAGGGTATTCTTTTAAGCATAACTGAGTTTTAAGTTAATAAATTTTCTGAAACTGTAGAAAGTAAAATATTAGAAAAATTCGATTCTTAATAACAGGTCATTTACTTTCTGTATGCCTCTTAAAAATATACTGAGAGTACTATTGCAGGCAGAACATTACAGGAAGACATTACATTTTGGTTTCAAACCAAGCTGTCTAAATAATAAGATGCACTATAAATTTCTATATTATATTTTGCTCCACTACTTTGAGTCATCATAAGGCCACCAGAATATTTTTTATTTTCTTTTTTCCACCCAGTGCTGAGGCTTTTGTTCCATTCCTAAAACCAGGAGTAAATTAGAAGCAACATTCATACAATCACTTCAATAAAACAAAGTTTCTTCGTATTTCAGTTCTGAAAATGATGTTTAGCAGAGATAAATCTTCTCCCATCTGTTTAAAAAGAGATACTGCTATTCTGTAAAAGCATTTATCAGGCATGAAAATAGACAGATAACTAGTCCTTGACCACCTTCCCGGGAACACTATTAAAACTATTTCAAAGACTGAAAGTGACTCTGGAAGAGTAATAAGAAAGCCAGACTTATTGCACCAAACAGAATAGCACTGGTAATAGAGACTCATAGCAATGAAAGGTCAAAGTAATGATACTCTCAAGCACAAATGTAATATCAGTAGTTAGAAGTATCATATGTAGGTATAATACTTTGATAGCACTTTTTTTCACTTTACTTCTAAGAACAAGAGCTAAAGACAACTGGCTCAGAAAAACTATCCAGTTTTAAGACAACAGACAAAACAGGGCCAGCTAGCTATAGGCATATTTCAAAGGCAAATATATAAGAATTGGTGAGATTCACCAATTTAAAAGAATTTGCTGATTAAAAACCAGTTCAAAATGTTTTGCTTACACTGTGGTTTGGATAAACAGCAGTTTACTTGCAGAATACTTCAGAAGTTGGCGTGGCTATATTTCTGGTAGATTATAAATATTAGGAGTAAATAACAGCCGTCAAAAACTACTTTCCTATGTAAAACTTAATTTTAGACAATTTTTATTTTTCAGCAGTTCTTATAGCCAATCATCTTCTCCCCCACCTACACAAAAGCCCCATTTAGTTATTTATCTTGCCTGCAGTGATACTACCAGAGGCATTTTCTGTACCTCAACATGCCTGTTATTTAAATGAACACTTTTAAAATAGTTTGTTCAGAAAAATCAAAAAATTAAAACAGCCATCTGATACACTTGCCCTCATAAGCATATCAGATCACAGCCAGTGTTTAAAACTCACTCTACTAATCAAGGCTGTTTGACTGCAGTGTAAAAATACATATTTATTAGCACAAACAGTTTTGTTTCCCAGTGATTTTTCGTTTAAAAAAAAAAAAAACAATCCTTGCCCTCAGTCATCATCCCAGTGCTAAAACCCATTGTGGATCCACTTACCAAATCCCTGTGCAACACCCAGTTAGCATGCAGGTAATGAATACCATCTAGGATCTGATATAACAGTGACTTCACCATTCCTCGAGGTAACTGAACTGGTTTCTTGTTTGCTTTAGAAGCCCTGTGAAACTTGATTATATGCTGCAAAGGGGAAATAAGAAAGGAAAATGAAAAAAGTGTAATGTTTACACAAAAAGATTGCCACTGATTCCTTACAGACTTCTTAGTGAACCTTTACAATTCATTTTCAAAACTAGAAACATGTACCTTAAGTACTAGAAAATTAATACTGTCCTAGGTAATGTGATCACTGTCCCAAGAAAATCTCTCAAAAATGTAATCAGTTTTTGCTGTGGTTTAACCCCAGCAGGCAGCTAAGCCCTACAGAGCTGCTTACTCACTCTCGCACACTGGTATGAGGAATACAAAACCAGTACAACTGTCAAAGCTAATTTCCTTGCAGATCACTGATCCTGAAGGTTTTAGAGATATTTTTGTTTGGGGAGTCTTTTTGCTAAGGTATGCTGATATCTTGTCTGTCACATCACATTACAAAGGCATTACCTCCTACACTATTTTACTTTTAGGTTTATCTCCTACAGTAATAATGACAGTGTAACATTCAAGACCTGATGCCAAACAAATTTTTGCAAACTGTATTGGGAGTTTTTAATGTTTAAATCAGAAGCCCGGATTTATTCCTTCTTTATTCACTATACCCTTAAAACAGTACTCTCAAAACAGAAGCTGTTGACAGAGCAAAGCTATAGATCTGTCCATCTCAAAGTCAGCCACCAGGCCAGACATGGAAAAAACCTTTAGCAATTATAAGTGTACACACAAATAATGATATCTAGCAACAACGAGAAGTCCAAAAGGATGATGTTGTCGTAGCACTTGAGTCTCAGGTGCCTCTAACTTCAATAGCAAGATGTGTCATGGCCATGGTAACCATTTCCATTTGTCTCCAAAGAGAGGCAATTTCTAGAACAAACTTCTTAATGCATTCACACTTCTTTTCTGTAAGGGCTCTCACTTGTGTGATCATCAAAACAGCCCTGATCTTGTCCATCCAAAACCTGGCACCAACTTCTATCATGTGTTCTTCCTACCTTCCTGATGTCTCATACTCCAGGTGAGAGTTACCTAACCCAACTACCCAACACCCTTTGGGAAACTGCCTTTCCTCTCTTGCCACAGTCCAGCTCCATACAGCCTGCTCTCTTTTGCTTCAGGCATCAAGCTTGGCTTTCCTGTGAGGAACAGGCACATTCCTGCCAATGATAAAAATGAAGCTGGACAGAGGAAAGAAACACTGATGAAAAGGTGACAGTCCCTGTAGAGTCAGCCAAGCATCACGTGCATGAGCATCCCTCAGCTACAAGTTTTCGCCTCCCACCTCCTCCGACTCCAAAGTGTTATTTTTCACACAGTGGACAGAGGAAAGTGAATCTTCAGAGACAGGCAGAAAAACAGATGGCTGTTCTGGACTTTTTTTTGTTCCTGCTCTAATACACTCTGTGCCCTTTCCCAGCGTTACTTGAAACCTGTTGTGCTAAATATGCACAGCACTGGAGGGTTTGGTCTATAGTCGGCTCTCCGGCGCACAGAGCTAGCCCAGACATTGCAACTATGTCTCCCTTGTCCCCATACAGGGAACAACCAGGAGCTGGTATGACTGGGGAGTTTTAGAATTCATAGAGGTATGTGCATGTAAGCATGAAGGTCAAGATTGAGGGTCATTCCTAAGTTACTTATATACAAACCAGTGTTTCATTAACAGAAATGTTTCTACAGTGATTTAGGTTAAATATGAAGCAATGTAGAAATGTGTAAATACAAACAAGGACAGGTCACTAACAGTCACAATCATCCTAACAAACAAAGCCTTGCAGCACATTTTGAAACAGAAAAAAACCTCGAATATTGCTAAACTTCTGTAGCTTAGCATATCATAAATGCAGGGGAGCAATGAAAAAAAAGAAGGTGCTTGTTTTTCCTCCACATCAAAAAAACCCAAACAAAACCAAACCCAGCTTTACTCCATTTCCTCAAGACGTTGTGGTTTTTGTTAATCAGCCTTTAGAATGTCTCAATATTTCAGCTGTTTGGTAACTTTCTTTGTCTCTAATTTTATTTTGGTAACAAAACCTCAATACCAAGTATCAGAACTTCCAAGACATTTAACAGTGAGAAAATATCTTTGACTTAACTTAGGAGAAAGAAAACTGACACACTAGTTTTTAGGTAAATGCTACTGAATTATTCCCAGCTACAAGAAACACCATTTTCCAAAGCTAGTTTTACTCTGATTTGTGCTAAGCTACATGCTGAGGAAAAAACAACTCATGACTAATAATGTTAAATTCTTACATGAATACGTACATAAAAATGTCCATCTCATTCCAAATTGCTTCCACTGCACCCTTTGATCTGAATCTTAGTATCTTTTAAGGTTAGTATTACAATATTTGCACCATTGAGAGCAATGCTCAAATTGTATGTCAATTAATTTGAAGCACACACACTTTTTTTCAGGAAAGTCAAGGTTGCATGGTATTCTTAACTTTCCACGATCCTACTTTATCTTTTAAAGTATTCCAAATGGATATTAAGCTTAAAAATATTGAGTTAACACAGAAAAATGGTATCTATCTTAAAACAAGTACTTGGACTCCAACATGTTTATCTTTTAAAGCTTTATCTTGCAATTAGGAATAAACAGCTTTCCTCCCAAATATACAGAATTTCTATAGAGGAATTGAGTAAAAATTCTTCCCATATGAATTAAATTTCCATTATATACAGTGGCACTACTCTCACTTCATGTATTCACGGATGACAGTCATCGTAACTAAAACGCTAAACTGTCCTATTCAGAAAATAAGTGTCATTTTTCAAAGGGAATTCACTTGCACAATCAATTACATTTCCCTGCACCCTACTTTAACTGTAAAAGGTGGTTATACTCTGTATTTATTTAACTAGATTTCTAGCTACTGAGAGCTGACTGCAGATTTTCATCTTCTTAAAGAGATCGCAGGTTAACTGCATACTGTGTTGACTCAACATCTTCCACTGCTTGTCCTTTAGTACTGAAAATGCTTCCAACAACCATGGAGTATGAGGCTATACTGTGCTCAAAATTATGTCTTCCCTGATCTTGTCCCTTTGTTGCAGCTAAAACTCTAAGCCTGGTACCTACAAACAATTTACCTTACCCAGAGGTCATGCTCAGCGTAGTCAAAGAGCAGCCACACCTTCCTGTCAGCATGAGAAAGAAACACCTTTTGCAGAGAAATGACATTTGGATGCTTGAGCTCCCGCAGCAACTGCAAAAGACAGAAAGTCCGCAACAGTTATATCCACACATCCAGAGTTGGGAAAGGCCTGGAAAGTCCTTTTAATAGTCTTTGCTACACACTCTACAACACAAACAACAAAAGCTGAAATTTGCAAGTCACAGAGAACCACATTTTTTCATGAAAAAAACAGTCATTAGTTTGAAATCAAAGCTGAAAGCAGGCCATAACCCCCTGAGGGCATTCACTTCCTACTCATTTCCTAAAAGTTGAAGTCTATGTAAACCTCACTATTATCCAGGATCAAGACAACTCCACAAACAGCCAGCTGTAACATCTGCCCTTTCCCACAGGCTGTAATCTTCAACAGTGCCACTTCGGGTACCCAATTTTCTCCTGACTCCCTATTATCTGAAAACGCCACATTTTGGTTGCAGACATTTGAGACTGAATGGGATGACTCGTTTAGAGCCTGTCAATGCAGTCAGCTAAACAAAGATGTGGTTTGTAAGGTGGAGTCACCTCATCTACAAGGTCACCACTCCCTACAGAAGGTCCAACTCCCTCCCACAACACACATTACACCAGTCAGCGCACTCACAGAAGCCACCCATAAAACAGCTCCCAGTTAAGAGAAAACTACCCCAGATGCACAAAGGCAATGACCTGCTGCTGAGCTCCTGAGCAGAGCACTAACAACAGAGACAGCCCCAGTGAAGGGACACAGCAAGAAGAACTTCTTTCAGCAGCAGTGAGCCACTAAGCCTGCTCAGCTGCTTCAGAAACTACAGCTTTAACCCCACCAAAAGGAAAGCATGGATGAGATACAACATAACTGAATACAGACAGTATCAGTGTATTCGAGCTCTACCAGTCATATTACAATCATATCGTAGTCACTCAATTGTTAATACAGAAACAAAACCTTTAAGCAAACTATGGTCAAGCGTGGCTACCCAAGACTAGATCAATTCTTGCCGGATCAGTATGCCAGAAATGATGACATTTTCAATAAAAAGAATGGTTAAGGGTTTGGGTTTTTTTAAAACAATGGAAATTTAAACTACTATTTGAACATACAATTTTATTTCTGAGACTGAATATTTTCAAGAAAGTGTAATTTTCCCCTCTACACAATAGAGGAAACAAAAACATTCATTCCTGTCTTCTGACACCTTTGTCACACAAGGTAACTTTTTAGCAGCTACTGAGACAGTAAAAGTAGCTGTCTGACAGTAAATATCTGCATGTTTGTTTCCTTCTTTTCTATTTCATTTGAGATAGACTCCCATCCCTACTCACTGACCAGTCTTCAGTGTGGCATTTCTTGAGCAACAGGACCTATAGCTCACAGAGATTTTCCCTCAAATATGAGATTGAACAGAGAGACAGAGTTGAGGAGACAAAGCAACAAATCAAATCAATGCAGAAGGCAGTAGTTTCAGCATGGTAAAACTCTTAAGCATTACATCAAGGCACTTTAAGGCAGGATCCACAAGAAGTATGGAATTCTTTAAATTCTTCTAATTCCTACAAAGCGTAAGATCAGCATGGGAAAACCCAAGAAATGCTTACTTGCAAATTTTTATCAATTACAGGTGGGAACTGCCTGTGGTAAGTTAGGCCCAGCCAGCAGCTAAGGCCCACATAGCCACTTTCTCACCCCTCTCAGTCAGATGTGAGTGGAAGAACAAAAAAAAGCAAGCAAATTTCTAAGTGAGGACAAGACAGTTTAATAAGTGAAGGAAAGAAGAAATAAAGAATCACCAAATCCACAACAAAATGACAGAAGCAATGCAAAGGCAATCACTCACAACTTCCCACAAGAAGATTGATGCCTAGCCAGTCTCCAAAGGGAGAAGAGGCAGAGTGGGAAATAGAGGAAGGCTGAACACTGTCAGCAATAGCCGAAAAACACTGGTGGGTTATCAACACTACTTTAGCCACAAATCCAACACATTGCATCCTACAAGCTGCTATGGAGAAGATTAACGGCATGCCAGATAGACCCAGGACAGCACAAAAGACCAGCCTCTCACTGGTGAATGAGATTACAGTGTTTAAGGATACACTGTGCCAGTCCTTAAAACCCAAGATTTTTTGTTTAATCAGCATAAATTCAAATCTTAAATTTATGCTAAACATCTTGATGAATTAACCGTACCAGACAGTTCATGACAGTTCAGCAGCTATGCATCCATACCAAAATACCATCAGATTTCCTGTGGCCTGATGGGCACATCTGTACAAGACAGACTATTCCTTGACGAAAGATGCAGATACTAGTCAGAGCTCCAGAAAACAATTTTCTCTTATGCCCTTTCATGTCCCATTTTAAGTCTGTCCTACTCCTTACTCCAGAGGTAGCAACTATCACTTCGCTGAAAAACCTAATCTCTATACATCAGATGTGATTCAGCTTGGAGAGCACACCAAGAACCCATCACCAAAGCTGGTCCAGAATATCTCACAAAGGTGAGAAAGTGTTGAGTACTGCAGCAAAAAGCTTTCCTGTCTGCATAGCGAAGCAACATAGATACAATTCTCATTCATTTGTGCTAGAGGTAGTCAATCCTGCAGACTTGGAGATTCACAACATTCCTTGCTTTTTCCTCCCCAATCCACCTTGATCACTCCCTTTCTTGCCTTCTATCTTTCCTCTAAACATCCCAGCAGTCCTCTCAAACGCCCAATACCTCTATCCTCCTATAAGATCCACAGCAATCTGCTTTACTTCTCATCAGTTAGAAAGCCTCCATTGGCCCTCCTCGAGGACACACCTGAGAAGTTCCTTTTGTGGCCCATCAAGGACGTTTTAGGAGCTCTGGCCTTTGTTACTGTCACTGATGGCAGCTGTTACTGTTTGTGCATCTGTGTACTCAGTTTATCATTACTGCTGATTTCTGCCTTTGCCTCTTGTGCTAAACAGCTGTTAACTACAGTCTGCTTAAAAAACCTGATGGGTTTGGTCAAAGCCAGACAGCTACAGGCACCACAGTGAATAGGATGGCTAAGGTACGTCAGCAAAAACATCAGAATAAGGAAATGATCACTGCAGTGGTGACTGATGATTCCTGAATCACTGTCTTGGAAAGGTTGAAAATGCTCAGAGTGACAAATGCAAACAGTGTCTGAAGGGCAGAAAGAGCTCATGCAGATCATAACACATCACACAGTCTGTAACAAGCATTTTCAGTAACCTTAGTCTCCACGAACCAGGTCTCTCCAGCCCATATGCCACATGCCTCTCCTACCAGATGATATGTGCCCAGCAGCTGACAGAGTTCAAACAAAGACAGTTCAGACAAAGTAGACTGCATGAAACATGGTCTGAGTATCGGTATGATGCCTGCTAGTGATAAAAGCTCCTTTTTGGCCTAATGACTCTGATACCTAATCGCCTCTGTCTATCCTAGCTCAGTTCTATAGAACACAAAGAGAAAGCAGACAAAAACTATGTGTCTGACTCACAGTAAAGTGCCTTCCTTTTCATTTGCATATCACATGATGATTCAAATCTATTCTCTCAACCGGAAAGGTTTCCCTTTTATTTGTTAGACCCTGTTTAAAGAAGGAAGATCCAAAAGGCCTTTAAAGAAACAGAAATCAGCAAATGATGAAGATGCCAACACATCTGGTTTGACTTGAGTGTTAGAAGCCCATGTTGTCCCTGACTGGTCCTGCCCTTGCTTTCATATAGTTCAAGATCCAGCAAGGGAAACAGTATCCCTATGTGCAAGTCCTAGGCTTGCACTGAGGTTCCTCTACCTCCCCCTTGAAATGCATAAATACTCCTTCCACAGCCATACGGCAGCTGAGGGACAGTAAATGAAAGTGTCCCAATGATGCATAAAATCGTTAAATTGCTTCACGAACAAGGACAAAGTGGAGTAAGCCAGGATGTTATTAAATAATCAACAGCAGCATTAAGGGATCCTGGCAAACTGCTGCATGGCTAAAGCCAATCTTTTCTTGCACTAACAACAATTATCTTTCACATCAAATATGAGCTGAACTCAGCACAATTCTTTATGAACATGACCTCCTTCCTCCGGTGATATTCCTATATTTCCCATAAAGCTCTCCATCACTAGAGCACTTCTCATGAGCCAAGACACTGCACTCTTCACATAAGTGAGGATCCCTAGCTATACTGCAAATGCCATTCCGCCCCGCTCTTGATGCTTGCTAATCTTTGTGGTCCGTGGGGAATGCTAACCTGCGTAGTGCTGCAATATCACCTTGCTTCTATAATTCAAGTTGCACCAGGAAGGTTTAAATTAGTTATCAGCAAAAATTTCTTCACCAAAAGGCTTGTCAAGCAGTGCAACAGGCTGCCCAGGGAAGTGCTTGTGTCACCATCTTTGGAGGTATCTAAAAGACAGGTAGATATGGTGCTGAACTACTGGTTTACTGGTAGACTTGGCAATGCTGGGTTAATGGTTGGACTTGATGATACAGGTCTTTCCAAACCTAAACAATTCTATAATTCTATAAATCAAGCACAGACTCATTTGTTAGAGCACTTGGCCAGGTGACCTGGCCCTGAAGGAGTTTCTCTGATGTCCTGCTCAGGATATGAGCTGTTTTAGAATAAGCAGCTCCTTTCCCTCACAGCCTTTGTTTGAGTGCTATGCAACACATTTCTCCCAAAGCTTAGGACAGTCAGAAATTTGGCTACACACAAAGTCATCAGCAATGTCAACCAAACATTCATTTAAACAAAATTCACTATTGTGTTATCTTTGCTAGTTTTATGGCATAAATTCAAACACTAATCATCATCTGATTCTTCAAAAAGATTTACATCAGTTTCACCAAAGGATCCAGCAACAAACATCATATATTAAGTCATGCCATGGCCTTAAGATGGAAAAATAGGCAAACAAGGACTTGGAACAGAAAGCAGATTGCAATTGATGCAGAAAGGCGATTTTCAGACTGGAAAGCGACTGACAAAGATTTCTAGTCATCCTGTAACAGGTAAGACGCCAGTGGAATCACTGCTACAACAGATGAGTACAGGCACTAGTGAGACATCACCTGAAACACCATGCATAATTCTGGCCAATTCAGGGAATATTAACTCCAACTGCAACAAGGCAAAGAAAGACCAAGCTTCTGCCCTGAGGAAGAGAGCCTTCAAGGCTCAAAAGAAACCAGCAAGGCTCAAGGTTCCAAGGAAACTAGCAAGCCAAGCCAAAATGCTTATAGCCCACCAAAACAAAGCCAGAGAAGAAACAGTCTATTTCTCTCTCTCTCTTTAAAAAGAAAACAGAAAAGCTATTCTAACTGATAATATTATCATAAGTACAAATGGGTATGAATTAGTCATGATTAATGTTGGCTTAAAGGCTGAATAATATTTATAGAGTCATTACTACATGAGACTCGGGAACTGCCTTCAGAGATTTTTCTTTTCCTTACAAGTTTAACTTGTAGTTTGCTAAATTTTTGAAGGTACACTTTGCTCGTCTAAAAGAGCAGAAGCAGAATATGATGACTCCAGAGATGTCACCCAGTTCTAAGCCACAAAAAAATCTGAAAAAGCCTTCAAATCATTTTTCTTGGTTTCCTAACAAACACTGGAGCTCTACTCAAGTACTTTAAACTTGTTATTTAAACGAAACGCCAGATTTTATCACACAAGTTCTTAAATCCTAAGTTGGCTTAGCTGCTACCCAGTAGATTCAAGATCTGTTTGCTTCAATGTAAATAAATTTACAGTTTTATACTCTCATGAGTCAGATATTCCACAATACTAAAAAAAGGACAGAATACCTGCTCAAAGTACATGCTGTTTTCCTTTCAGAAGTGTTCAAATGAAAGTTTACAAAGGCAATGTAACAAAGTTATCATACTGCTCACTCTTAAGAATTTATTATGAAGCTGACAATACATTTCTGAAGCTCCAGTTCTTCAGACAAAGCAAAAATTTCACATGGTTGTATATTTTATTATTTTATTTTTTTAAGTCCTAAATATGCAAAAAAGAAGACTGACAACACAAAATGTCAAGAGGAAAAAAAGTGTATTTCTGTTTTTAACTTCCATAGTTTCTAAAACAAATGAGTCCTATGTGATCTCACATGCATGTCAATATTTATTAGCATCTCCTGTGTCCAAACACATTCAGAGTATTAGAAGAGGCATTATTAAAGGTCCTCCGAAAGTATGGAGATGGACTAAGTATCCCGATGAGACAGACACTGGGTATCAAGCTTGGTCAAATTCTGCTGTTCACAGAAAACATTATGATTCCTAAGGATTTCAATTACAACATTTAATCACAATACCTTAATTTCTTTGTCTCACTGTCACAGAACTAAAAGTAATGCTACCCTCTCTTTATACAAAAATCTCTCAAGAATAGAGAGGTAAGTAACAAGCCCAGTAACAGAGCTTGATAAAGTTATTGGGACAGTTATTTGTTCCTCACCAAGGAAAAGTGTTGAAGACTGTGAAATCTGGAGTCACCCAGTTTCAGCTTCTGCCTTATGGGGTCTCCCTGGCTGCTGCAGGCTGCAGATTCCTTGGTCACCCTCAGACCTGCTCTGAAAGACCCCTGACACCCTTCTTCCAGCCCTTCCACATAGAGGGAACAGAGGCTTGATAATCATGTAACGACATGCTCTTATCACCCAGTACACAGAAGCCCCAGTGTGCTGGGAGGACCAGTTCACCTCCAGAGTAGCTGCCTCTGCCAAGCTCAACTCAGCCAAGACCCCTCACGAACAGCTGTTCCCTTCTCACTTTCTACAGGGCACAGGCCTGCTGCTCCAGCTCTGCCACTACCTCTGCCACCTTCTAAAGCAGAAGCTTAAATAGTAGGTGATGGACCAGATGCAGAGATGCACAGGCCTGCTGCAGAGGCTGTCCCTTTCCCAGGAGTTATGTTAAGCCACAGTGCAGCCAAATGATGGTTCATCTCAGCTTGCTCACTCAACAAGAGACTAACAAAACTGCTCATTTTCCCTTTGGTGAACATGAACATCCACAGACTACAGTCACACTGTCACCAGATCCAACACAGTTACCTTCTGTGGTAACAGCCTGCACTTGTTACAACAGGAAACCATAAAATACTATGAATGCCTCCAAGGCCCTGGCAGACTCCAGGCTGGCTTAATTTGCACAAGCTGGATATGGTATTTGACGGACACCACAGAGACAGCAGACAGCCAGAGCACAACATTGTCCACCCCAGATCTGTCACGTTCAGCGTCTCCATCACTTAAAGTGTCTGCTCCCACACCTAGCACTTCCTCTTTGGAGACAAGTCAAAAACTAATGGTATCATATAAAAAGATTATGTGTTTTATATGTTCCATATAAAACAGCTTTTCCAGGATATTTCTGTCAATCAGACCAGGGACCAATAAACAAATCTGCATGAAAGTCCTGTAAAAAGAAAAAACAAACAACTCCCCCACAGCTAAACAGCAAAAAGCCAAACAAAACCCCAACCCAATCCTCACTGGTTAAAGGAAGCATATGCAAGAAAAGTACTTGCAAACCTGCCAAAACTGAACGAAAAATGCTAATCAACGCAAAAAATGTCACTTGGTTGGTTCAAAACCTAAGACTCCTGTGTAGGAACTGCCCAAGCCAAAATCCTGAAGCTCTGTTTCAAGCCTGGTTAACTACTTCAGCTTCCTACAGCCTTGAAGAATACTCCTGCTTTGCGAACTGCGAAATAGCATTTGCTGCACTATTCCAGGTGGATAGGCTTTAATGACTTTCTTCCATGTGATTAAATCAGAAGACGACGAATCAGTCATTTGGGCTTGTACGTTTTGCATATTTTTATACAAATCTTCTCACCATTCTATCCCTCTGCTCTCCCATCTAACACAAATTCAACTCTTGGCATGGTGAGCATGCAGTTTTTAGTGCCTGCTCAAATCCTCATAAGTGAAACTGCAGATCACAAAACAGACACCCAGCATCCCAGGCACCACACAGATCTGCAGAGAAAAAGAAATGAGCAGCCAAATGTTCGGTTAAGATTCTGCAAGAGGCAGGATCCACAAATGTTTATCATGATGGGTGAATGCGACAACGATAAGGAAGAATATATAACTCTTCAATTATCTTGACGTTAAACATAGGGATTCAATTAGCACAGTAACTGTTAACACCACCAGCTAAACAAAACAGTTTGCATAAAATAATGGAAACCCCCCCCTCCAACCTCTTATTTCAATCAAGTAAGAAACTAGTTAGGTTTTTGAATCTTAGGTCTAAGTTTTCATGCTGCAGAGAAGTACAGAAACATACGAAGTCTTTCACATATATACATAGATTGAGCTCATCCCATTACCAAGTCAGCTGTTTAAACTGTGACCTAGTTCAAACTTTTCCCTATAAATGATAAAATTTGATAATTATTTTATTTTTCTGAAGATCTTACACTGTTCTTCACCTCAGGTACCTGTATCAAACTGATGTCTTGAAAGAGTAAGTTATGGATATTTTGAAACACAAAAGTTATTCAATACTCCAAAACTGAAGCTGCATAAACAAGACACAAGCCATGGCACAGCTGTAACAACTAGAGTTCTAGTGGGATTTATACCAAACTACACTCTTCCCAGATTGTCACAGTGTAATATACAGGCTTCAGCTCTCCAGAGAAACTGAAACGGATGTAGCTCAAATGCAAACAGAATCATCCTAATTCCTCTTAATAGTTCATAAAATGCATTAATTGGGGTAGTCCAGAACATACTGTAACAAAGTCTGGCATGCAGCCTTGACTTTTTAAGTACAACAGAAATGATTTTATTAGTTAGATGTACAGATCACATGTTAGGGTACAGATGTTAACTCTGTAGCATTTTCATACATAAACAGTACGATTATTATCCTCAATTTGATCCATCTCCATCTAAGGTTCATTTTGCTCCTTTTACAATATTAATTGATATAAGAGGTGGTAAAAAAAAAATCTATTTAGCAGAACGCCATGGAAAACACCATTCTGGGGATAAAAAAAGTGTCCTATTCACTCTAAACAGCAACATCAAGAGAATGGCAAGAAAAAGAGATTCAAGTCCAAGAGATTCAACTGCAGGAAAATTCAACCACAGTATTAGGAGTTGCAAGCCTGGAAGCACAACCAGAAACAAATTCAACAACAGCTCAGTAAATGCTGCTTCAGGGTTCTCTTTCTACCCCATGCCTGCTTTTGGGCTCCATTCTTCTCTTTGCTCTCAATACCTGCTTTCTTGGCATCTTTGGTATCTTCAGCCCATTTCCCTCCTTCCCTCACTAACCCTGTTCCATGTGGGTCCTGTGTTGTACTGCTGTTCTCTTCAAAGGGCATATGCTGCAGGAGCTCAGAGAAAAGAGAAAGCCTTCCTGCTGCTGCTCATTTTCCATCAATACTGTTGACCTTGCTGCCCAAAGGGAATGTGCACACAGCACTCCTCAAGCCACACAATCAGGCCAAATACTTCCTGACTGTCAGCCAAGTTAATGATTCTCTTAATAGACAAAGTGAGCTAGGGTCCTATCCAGAGCAGATACACCTCCCCCTCTAACATCAGCCAGGTTTCTCCTGCCAAATTTAAGCAGAACAAACTCTTCAAATCTTTTTAGGTAAATCACTGCAGAAAGCCAAAAATAATCCCAAATCCCTCTGAAATGGTAGCTGACATTTCCTAAAGGTATTCAGTCAGAGTCACAATATTTGGAAAATTTTCACCTAAATGGTTGCAATGAGCAAAATTTAAGACCCTGTTTTCTGTCCATTTAGTTCAGAGTGAATGTCTACAACAGCAGAAGGCTCAGCTTTCATCACAGAAAGAGTATCTCCAGAAGAATATTCTTTGTGCATCATTTCTTTCACCTCATTCAGTTCAAGGACTTACATTTTTGATCTCACAAAGACAACTGGAATTTGACTAAGTGGGAAAGCCTGATACTAACTTCAGTAACAAAAATGAAATTAGGGTAAAGTTTTACACTCTTGAGGAACATGGACTGAAAATAAACTATTCCCTTCCCACACACACCCTGAAATTATGTGCATTTCCTTTTAGTATGCAATTTCAATAACAATATTTCAATAACAATAAACCCAAGTAGCAGTAAAACCTAAGAACATAAAACACTTCAACTTCAGAATACCAGTTTTACCAGTATTTCTTAGGAAGCTTGTCACAAACCATAACCAGACCACACAATTCACCAGTTTCTAACAACATGAAATACACAAATACAAACCTGAAAAACTAAATAAAATGTTGAAGTAATATTCATGGCTATATCACAGCCTCTGAGGCAACTTCAGTTTAGTTTGAAGTCTTTTCTTAAATAGAAGTTAAAATGTTTTAATCATTATAAGCCAATAGGAACTAATCTCTTTAGGAAAAGAAGTACTAATGCAAAAAGTCAGATCAAATGTGGAATTGAAGTCACTAACTCCAATCATATTTTTAAACCACTGCATTTAAATATGGTTTGCCCCAAGGCAGGCAGTAAATTGTAACTGAAAAACCCTGTCCTTTTTAGACAGCAAACATAACAGGTACAGAAAACCTTTCATGACATTTGTACTTACTTTATACATCTATGATAAAGACATAGCACCCATAGTAGAATAACATGATTCAGCAAGCAAAACCCAGCATGCATTCAAGTCAATAATTTCAATAATTCTGGCTAGTAGAAAGAACTGTTACTTACTGCTATTTCTCTGCATGCAGACATAGAAATTCCAGTACCTTCTATCTGCTTTAAAGCGTAATCTTTATCATCTTTCCTGTGAAAGAGAAAAAGAAGGGTTTTTTTTAAAAAAATTGCACCATGAATTCTAAATGAGCTCTTCAACACCATTCAGATGATAGTTTTTAATTAATACAAATTCTGCATCTTATTTTCTTTTGATTCTTTACTAGCTTAATGTCTGGATATCAAGCTAAACCTTAAGCTAACCACATTACCTTGATAAAGCTAAAAGATATTTGCTGTCACTACACTAAGATGATTTTAAAACTTTTTTTTTAAATGCAATGATTAACATTTCTTCTATTCCCTCCTTATTAAAAAGAAAACAAAGCAAGCAATTAGCACACACTAGAAATAAGCCTAGCTGTGGTTGTATCTCACGTAAATGTATCACTCTGGGACACAGTAAATTTCCCCATATTTTAATGAATTCTGGAGAAGCCCAGAACTAATGTCACATTAAAACATCTTTTTTTTTCTCCTACCAAAATGTGCCTTAAAATGTTATTCCTATCGAGCTAATAAAACTACCAAGATTGATTAAAAAAAACCACCAGACATGTGCAATTTGAAGAATCCAGAAGTGGAGTCCACTGGAAGGTGTCCCTGCCCATTGTCCAGCAGGGGGGCTGGAACTAGAAGACCTTGAAGGTGCCTTCCAACCCAAACCATTCTACAATTCTATAAAATATTTATTCAGCTTTAAAAATATATAACACGTAAACGAACCACCATCACCTCCTTGTACTTTAACCAGTATGTACCTTACAGTCACTTATTTAGAACACAAGTCTGTTGGTTAACTCCAGCCACCAAAGGCAAAATGAGGAAGAGATACACTGCAGCAAAAGAAGATACTGAACTCCTGCCCATTCTCAGCCTCAAAGACTCCAAGCTTCTAGGAGATGCAATGCTTGTCCTTCCCACTTGTGGGCTGGCATCCACAGCACCCGTGGGGGGCATGACACTTAACAGTATTGCCTTCAACATTTGCAATGCTACTATAGCCTCAAATCTCTGGGTTACATAAGAGAACTTACTAATTTTTTATGAAACCAGCTTTCAGAGCTGTGAAGAGTCACCCTAAAAAAATGCAACTCAAACATCCAAAAGGCAAATGAAACCGAACTGTAGCTAAGCATTGAAAACATATACCCTTGTTTCCTGCAGCTCTTGCTAACTATTTGCAAGGCTTTGAATTGCTTTCTTCCTACCCAAAACACATGCCTTCCCCTATTCATCAATACCTAGGGAAGAGAGAAGAAGTGGAAAATTAATGGACAAAATCTGAACACAGCTCATTACAAGAAAGAACAAAACAGCAAATGGACAAAAGCAGATTTCAGCAAAAGGCCCATTACATGGATGCAGCAAGATAAAAGACAAGAAAATACACAGGATCTGAAAACACGAAAAAAAGTAGATAAGACAATGACAGAAGGCAATAAAAAGCTTCCATATAATAAAACCTGAAACTTGCCAGCCTGAAAGAGAAAGAGCCAACGCTGAGCACAAACTCAGCACAAAATACGTGGCCAAAACAAGGTGTTATACAATCCCTTAGTTCTTATCTTAGAGGAAAAGAAGTTGCATGAAGCCCAAAAATAAGAAGCCATTATAGTATTAAGCACTTAACTGAACTGTGCAGCTCATGATGACAGCATATTACAGGGATCAAAAGCATAAACAGATATAAATTACACAAATTTGCAGCTACTGAACATAACCCCAATCTGCACAGATATTTCCTATGCTGCTCATAGAAAAACACAGGGACATTTTCTCAGCTAAAAATTGTTTTACCCTCTGCCTTAGATACCAATGGCTTGCAGCTGTAACTGAACAAATGTGAAGCAAAATGGATTGGACTAGAGATTCTTCTCATTGCCCTATGTGCTCATCTACTTACTTTTGAGGTGTTCGGAGGGATCTCTATTTCCATGAGCAGCGCTACCACACAACTGCTACTGTTACACGTGTTACCACTGACTGACTAGGGAGCAAAACTGGTCAGACTAAAGGTTATGCTCATTGTGCTGTTGCTTATCTGCTTCCATTTCAAGGTATTTGAAGGAGAACTCAGTATAACAGGAAGTACTACCAAATAACTGGTGTTATCACAAGCATTTCTGGTAGCACCGTTTACAACAAAGCCTGCCATATTTTAAGATGGTACAACTATTTTTAATTGGTCAAATTTTTGCCAAATTAAATATGGACTAAAATTTTCCATACCAGATGGCAGACCCTCTCCGGAAATTTTTAGAAAAAATACCTCAGCTGTTTCCTAGAACAAAACTGGAAAAACTTTCAGCCATATTTGTTAACTCTCACAGTCAGTGCTCTAATGCTGAAATATTACATGGTGGCTTAAAAACATAGCATTTGGTCTTCTCAAAGCAATGGATGACTATGAAGTCTCTGAAAATTATTTTTCTCACATTAAAAGCCAGTTAAAGAGCTGAGATCCGGAGCTCCAAAGCCCAACTTTGCTTTGCCCTTACAGTGACCCAGGGCTGTGGGGAATGAACTGCTTGCTCCTTTCCTCTGCCCAGGTTTTGCATGTGGAAACCCAGAGCAAGTGGCCTCTGCCCTGTCCTCCATCTATCCAAGCAGTCTAGAGGAAATATAAGCATGGTGGAAAGAAGCAAAATAAATTACAGTTTAGGGCTAAAGCCCCTTTTTAGCACCACAGTACTCTCTCCTCCAGAATGTGAACAAAATAACCAAAGGCCTCCAACACTTAAATTCTCTGAACTGTGCTGGCACAGTTGAGAAACAAAGTAATAAACCAATTGCCAACCTTCTCTAACATCTGTTGTACTCTGAGGCTGCTAACATACCATGTTACCCATTACACCACTAGTACCAGCTTCTCTGTTCACAAAAGTAGGAAAATCCTACTTCTACCTTTTAGTCAAGTAAGATTTTCTTTATAAAACCTAGTGTAATTCTTTGTGAGCCAAGGGAACTGGGAAAATGGCTTTTAGAGGGAGTGATAAGAGTTTACAAAAGCGTTAGGAAAGCAAAAGAAAGGTCAAACATGATGACCAAGCTCATTTTACAAAACTCAAAAATATTTTGCCAGTAGTCTGTTTAGAATCATAATGGCAGCCCAAATAGCTTCCCCAAGATTTTGGAGAAGGGTAAGTTCCTTCTTGGAAGATAAAGAGAGATGCTTGAAGATGAATGTTCGATGAAAAAAAAGGCAAGCAATGAGGGGGAAAAAAAGGGGGAAGAAAAACCTTGTTTATAAACAACTTCCACAGCCAATTGTGAGCAACAAAATAGGCCACTTAGCAGCTCAAATTTTA
Organism: Oxyruncus cristatus; assembly: GCA_013399855.1. Classification (NCBI taxonomy): domain Eukaryota; kingdom Metazoa; phylum Chordata; class Aves; order Passeriformes; family Cotingidae; genus Oxyruncus; species Oxyruncus cristatus. The sequence continues at coordinate 449,017 of VXAY01004622.1, forward strand.
AGGGCCCAGCACCGTAAGAGAGTAGGTGTTGCTCTTACAGCTTGAATAAACTGAAACAAAAAATTGCCATGTTTAAGAGAATTAAATTTTTATTACAATGTTTCAAAACATTTTTTTTTAAAGTTATACTGAATTTAGAAGCACAAGAGCACCATGAGAAACATTCAGTCTCCGAAAAAATAAAAATCAAAAGTAACAGGAAGAGACACCTGCTGAATGTGAGCATGCTGCAAAGCTTTAGTATTAAAAAGTCTGGTATTTCAACCCCTAATTTAGAAGGATACTTGAAGCATAAATACGTTCAGCAACTGTAAGAAAATATCCCATATATGAAAAAAGGGAGACCTATGACATAAAAGGTAGATTAAAGAATTATTACAGTATAAAATTCAGTTCAGTAATAAATATAGCAGAATAAAGTACCAAAGCCTTAAAACCAGTGATAATCATTCTAAAGTTACGTTACAGTTAAAAATTGCAAATTCAAAATGAACTGGTCACTGTAGGAATAGTTTTGTCCTAAAGAAGGAAGTGTAAAACTTGACTGCAACTAAACATTTGAGGGAAATAGGCTCTAGAGTTTTCAACTACCACAGGGAATTGCAGCATCTCTTCTACAGAAAACTCTAAGCAATCTCTTAATTGTTTATATCTCTTAATCCCTAAAGAATACGAAACCTGATAATGAAAAGATAAGCCTACCAATAAAATATGTGGTGGGTTTTTTTATTTCTGTAGGTTAAAATACAAAACTCAAACACTTACAATGGCAAGTTAAAACATTTAGGAGACTTGGCATTTTCACTTTGTGGTATCATTCCCTGCCTCTTCCCCCACATCAAAGCAGTGGTATTTTTTTGTTTTGTTTTTCAATAAATGAAAACCACCCTAAACATACAAGACAGGAACTGAAGTCTACAGGAAGCAGTAAGTCAGTTCTTGGGAAACATATGAATACACAAATGCAGTTTTGGAAGATAAAAGGTTTTATATATTTATACTAAGTGTCAATGTTATAATCACAACAAACATGTAAACACCCACCAAAACAACACGTAATTTTCTGGAAAGCACAGCAAGATGAAGGTAAACTGGTCCCCATTCAAATGATGACTTGCAGGAGAATTATTTATCTTCCAATAGCACACATTCATGGCACCAAATAATCTTGCCAGAATAAAATAGTTATACCTGGAATTCCATTTATTTTGCATTTTGTACCTATTACCAACCCAGAAAATAAGTGTGTTGGAGAACTGAGTAACAAAGGACAGAGGAAAGGCTAAGGTTTTCAGTGGTTGGCTTTGATTTTCACATCACATTACACTTTCACAACTACACATTCCCAAGGCTAGTGGCACAGTCCTGGTGGAAAGAAAGTAGAGGAAAACCAAATTAGGGACATCAACAAGTCGGACAGACACAAGACCAGGGGGGTTGCATTCAAGGGCGCTTAATGGAGCTGGCAAATGTCACTGCAAAGCCACTCTGTCATCTGCAAAAGGTCATGGTGCTCAACGGCAGATTCCTGACGATTAGAAAAGGGCAAATATCAGGACCCTCTTTGAGGAAGGAAAAAAGATTCAGTGATATTATAGGCCAATCAGCCTAACCTCAGTTCATGGAAAGGTTATGCAGCAAATCCTCCTGGGAATCTATTTTCAGGCCCATAAAGGAAAATAAATGAGTGGGAACAGCTGGCAAGGATTTTCCAGGGATAGGTTGTGTCTGGTCAACCTGAGTGTCCCATACAATCAGAGGACTTGTTCTATGAATAGTGAAAAATGACTGGATGTTACCTCCACCTTAGCAAAGCTGGTGACATGATCTCATCTTACACTCAGCCACATTAGAGAGCCTGGACAGCATGTGGCTGTGTGGGATTGAGCTGCTGGGGTTAAACCTCAACAAGCACACCCAAGATATATAGCCTTTAAAACAGAGTAATACAGTAAGTATTAAATTTACTAGGCTTTATTGTCACAATCCAACTGGTTGAGACAGAAAAAAAGCTTCAAATTGTATAAACACTTAAATTCATGAAACCCAGCAGTAATCATTGCATACATTTCAACGTACAAAGCTGAACAGGTATAACTCCATAGAAAGAGATCTAACAGTTCTGTGAGGGTTGAGGGTAACAGCCAAATAGCAAAAATTATGTGCATCACCAGAAAATAAATCGTATCGGAAAACAGCTTGGTACAAAGGCTGAGAAATTGCATTGTAAGCACCTGACTTCCCAGAAAGGACATTTAGGTCAAAACTTTTGTCAAACTAATTAGCACACACAGTAGGTCTCATCACTGATTCTGTACCTTTAGGTAAAATAATGACCAAAATCTTACAAATCATTCTCTCAAAAAAATCTGAGCCAACAGTGATGAAATGATAACCACTTCCACTGATTGTAATTTCCTTTTTTCAAAACCTGCTGGGTTTCATATATTCAAATCTTTTGAAATTGTGTTGATAAAAGGAACTGAAAACTACCAATGAAGTTTTGCACAATGGCTTGCTTTGGTTTGCTGCTGAAAGAACCCCATCTTCATCCACACACGCACTCCCGTCCTTTGCGCTAGAGCCCAGGCACTCATTTTCAAATGCAGATGATCTTACTCAGGGAGTCGAAATATGTATTTTCGTTTTTCTTTGCCATTTCTGCCCCATTAGTAAGCTGAAGTGGCCTTGTGACAGCTCAGATGAGCACTGGAGTTATCTAAAGGCATAAAGCAGACCTAGCAAAGCACAGCAGTTTCTGTTCACATTTAAGCTGAGGTTGGCTTATCTTCTAACCACTTTCTTTCCACATCAGCTTGAGGCAATACACTCACATTTGCCAGAAAGCTGCAGCTAAGTAAGACACCCCCTGCAGAAGTAATTCTGATAACTGGAAAAACTCACTACGGCTAAAGTAGTAAACTTTTGAAAAATACAGACACAATATAAACTAGAATTGTTCTTCCCTTATAGCTGAGGGGAACTTGAAAGTTATTTTATTGATGCTCTAAGCATACAACACCAAATTTGATTATTCTAAAGACATTTAATTTCCCAAGGGCCACTTGTGGGTTTTGTTTTCTGACCACATTTCAGCTAAAATAAGTTGGATGAAACAAAACCAGAAGACAAACATGAGCTCAAATTACTGTTTCTTCATCTGACTGCACTTAGAAAGATTTTGAAAAATGTGGGAGTCCTATAACATGCATTAAGCCTACAGAAAACAGGTTAACATTATCTTCTCTATTATAAACTGTGTGCTACACGAACAAAGCATGACTATTTTTAAAAGTTCAGATTTATTCAAGCCCAGAGTATTTAAATGTATTTACAACCAGATTAAAGGTTATCCCATCATAAATTCTAGCTTGTTCCTTTCAAGGAAAAAAATCTGCCAAAAATCAGATTCTGTCATGAAAGCCTCTTATGTATTAATATATGAGAAAGGATCATGAATAATACAATCCACTCAGAAAATCTGTGAGTCTGAACTACTTTGTCAGGCATTTCAGCTGAAAACAGTGGTTTACAATTGTTCTTCTCTCCTCTACAAAGTTACCTGCAAAGAGGTGGTGAGAATAAAGGAACATCTCCTTCCTGGAAGAGGTGTGAAGAGAAGAGAATGAAGTGCAGCTGGTACTAGTTAATCTGCAGATAAGGATAAATTCAGTTCACAAAGTAGTGCAACTTCTTACATATATTTGCACTTGCCACTAAGAGCAGCACCTCCCACCTGTTTTAATGTAGCTGCCAGCATCAGTACGTGCTTTGGTGTCACACACTCACAACAGTGCTCACTCCGAAAGGGGAGATTTCAGACTGCTTCCAAATTTCTGCAGTAATAAATGCTACTTACTTCTCCAACTTCAAAGATGAGATTCATGAAGAATAAAAAATGCTTGGAAGCATGTTAAAAATAATAGTAATCGAATTAGTAAGTGAATCATTTAGAATCCGCTAACTTTACAAGGAGCCTCCAAAAAATAAAGCATCCCTGCTAAACTTGCATGTTGCAGAAACTTCGTATTTCCTTTTAATTACCCCACTGATCTCTCCCTCATTGTCTTCCAGAGAAGTAACAAAAATATATTACTACCTTAATGCTAGGCAGCAAATATCTTCCAGTTTGTCAATAAGTTTTAGCTGAATTAAAATATAACTTCAAGAAGGTCTAACAGAAGGAGCTATATGTCAATACTAAAAAACCTAGCAGAGGAAAAAATTTAAAGAATTATCTCTAAGGTAACATTTAAATAAATCTGCATGGTTGAGGTTGGGGGTTTTTCCCTTTTCAAGACACAATGCACAGAAAACACAGAGAGGCAAAAGACAGCATTTTCAGACGTAGAGAAAAAAAACCAGTTTGCGCTCTTGCTTATTGCTATAAGCCTCCCCACCCCCAATAGCTTATCCTGAAAGAGGAGTAATGCTTCAAAGTGACAAAGTCTTGCAAACAGTTTAATATGCAATTTTTATAAACTGTATGCTTTAAGAAAAAAAAAAAAAAACTTTACAAAAGGACAGAAGAGCATAAGGTACACAGTTTGTGGATGAAGCCTATTTCATGGAGTTGGATCTAATTTTACAAGATGTCACGTGAAAATAAAAACCCATATTACTCACCAAAATTCTAACACAAAGAAATTATTGCAGGGGGAAAATGCACTAACAGAACTGAATTAATAAGGGTCTAGCTAAGGCATCCATATTTCTTCCATTCCCAAAACACTTAAAAAGACATGGCAAGACTGCTGGGCCAGAACAGCATCATTATTCTTATCAGATAGCACGGTTTCTGCCGAGAATATTTTCTACTTCAAAATAAATCCTTCAGTAATCAGAGCTTTCAATGCGTAAAGAAAAGGTAATTTCCACAGCTGGAGGAAAAACCATCAACAGCAAGCCAATAAACACTAGGGCTTCTGAGACAGCTGATGTGGTGAATGTCAATTACTGAATCACTTTTTTGCTTTTGTTCTTAGATTTATTTTTTTTAAATTAACACTTTTCACCACAACATGTAGTTTGGCAAGAAGTTCAAAGTAACCAAGTAAATTCAACGATGCACAGTACATGGGGTTCTTCTGATCTAAGAATTTGCTGCTGTCAAAAGGAAAGCCTTTTTCTGACATCTCTGGCCTGCTGCTGCAGAAAAAAACCCTCCCTTATGCCAGCTCTGATCTGTGCCACGCTCCATGACATGATTCAGCTCCTGCACTTTCTGAAAAGTCATCCACTTCTAAAAGAGAAGTTAACTAATGTTAACTGAGTTGACTAACATGAGTTAACTAATTCTGTCAGTTCACAGCAGGGCGATGAGTATCAAAACCAACACTAATAAACTATGTGGTAAGAGCAAAAGGCCACAAAGGAACGAGTAGAGGAGAGAGAGAGATGGAGCAGAAAAAGCAAGATGCGACTCACTTCACCCCCTGCTTTCTGATGGTGGTGAAACCACAGGGAGTACAACCGGCCATAATGCAAAAAAACTGAAAAACATACCAAGCCAATCTTGACCTAGCCCTGCAATTAACTCCGGCACAAAAGTTTCACAGAGGAGAGAATCCCTGGGATTTGATTACTTTTTCCTCCCTTCTCCCACAAAACTGTAATTTGACAGCCAGTCTAAAACCTAAGTGTTAAACTGCGCAATTATGAAGATCGTGCCCATGAGACTAGCTGACAGACAGCAAGTCCATACTCCAGACTCAAAGCTCCATGCTGCTTTATTAAAGGTCGTGGCAGTTTTAGCAGTACTTTTACAGGAAGCAAAATAAGAGGTGCCTATGCAAATTGTCTCTAAAGGAAAAGATTGCTGTATTTCATCTGCACTTTCCTCCCGTTCTCAGATTGTTCTGAAGTCATCTCAGTATTTATACCACTTCAGAAACTAGATGTTGCGTAAAGAGAGTACAGCATTTCAAACCATCTGTTTTGAAAAGCAAACAACAAGCTGGGCTAAAGCACTGAGCTAAACTGAAGAAAACCATAGTTTCACCGGTTAACTTCTATTTTTGGTCCTTTTTTCTTCAGTAGTCAAATGTGTTAAATCATTTGGTTTACATGGAAGAAGCTACATATTTTTTACTTTAAAAAAAATTCTGTGATGAGAAGCTTTTAAAGTCACAACTTTGACTAGGAGCTACAGGTTCATAGATTATATTTTCTTATTTAATAGCCCTTAACGGACTTTTCTTTCAGAAATTTATCCAGTCACTGAACAACTATTTTCTATCTTCTCAATGGCACTCACGATTTTAGGAGGCTTTCCCTGTCCCTCGTTCTCACAAAGAAGAGTCCTTGTCTAAGGGAATAACTGAAGTTTTCATACAGACACCACTCCACATTTCTGAGTATTGTTGTTGGTCCTCCTTAGGTCTATTATACCCTGCCTGGGATGAAGGGATTAGAAGTGCCTACAATACTGAAAATAAGATTTACAGCAACAGTGACACTGTGCTTTGTGCTCCACTCCATTGCTAGCAAGTCCTGTGATTCTCTCAGCTTTTTAGCAATTATATGCACTGAACTGGCACTTTCACAAAACTGTCGTTACGAACTACACAATCTTTTTCTTAAGTAATAAAAAACTCAGAAACTAGAGTTGTCTGCCTATAAAGAAAGGACCATTTTCCCAAACACATCACTCCACGTGGAGTATGACATGTTATTGGAGGACGACTTTGTGATCAATATCATAATGGCCAAGACATCATGATCAGTCCTTGCCTTCACTATCCCAAGTAACACTCATCCATCAGCAAAGCTGCTCCCCAACTATTTATGACAAGTGATTTCCAAACAAAACTTCTGAGCAGCACAGATTCCTGAGAGATACCACTAATGACCTCTCACCAGTAATTCACGTCTCTAGCGTCTCCATCCAGAGAAGGACTGCCACTAAGCTCAGCTTAAGTCTTTGGTAGCTGACTTAACAGAATGCCTCTTGGAAATCTAGCTAGATTACATCAACTGCACTGCCCCAACCTCCAATGATGGGTATTAATAGACTTATGAAGTGCTTCACGTGTTTTGTAAGGCTGTTGTCTCTTCATTTCAGCAGCTTTCACATGTCCGCTATCTCTGCTCTTGGTTCACCTTAGTAGTCAGTAGTTTTCACTCTTCCAAAAAGTGCTTTTAAAAGCTTATCTCACCACTGCTCCTTTCCAGTCTTTCTTAACTGGGTCCATCTAAAGCACTAGGTTATGCTTTCTGGTTAGAAGTTTGCTCCTTCAGATGTGCAAACACATCTCACCTTGGCAACTGACTGCTCTTCACTGCAGTTTGTTCAAATAGGCCTTTTCCCAAACCCTACAGCTTGAGACAGATCCCCGGTGCATGCCTTCACATCCAGTCTTTTAAGTTCTTTCACAAAGCAACAGCTCTTCTCTTGCTGTCCTTTCATCTTCTATAAACACTCCTTTTATCGCTCAGTGGTGCCTTGATTCTACAAATAGCACTGCAGGACTGACGTATCAGAAAACATGGAGGGGAAAAAAATACCAGTTTCACGCTCTTCTCAAGCACTGTCTCAAGGTGGAGGGAGTTTCCACATGTTTTTGAGGGCTGGGGTGGAAGGAGGTTACCAAGGAGGCTCTCATATTATAGTTTTACAATTAGCCTACAATCACTTACCTTCTATTTTTTATTCATAGAAGACTTATTTTTTCAAAGAACGTATCCTCACTCCCAGGGGCTTCCTTTATTCTAAGATTTCAGCATATCAGATTTTTTAAATTGATGTGTTTACAGTGCATACTCACTCTCACTCACTAAGAGCCCAGCAAAGCTTCAGAAGTGATTCCCAGGCTGTTCGTAACATTTCACCTTCTTGGCTCTTTTTCAGCTTTAAGAGGCCACCTCCTCCTATCATCACCCCTCTTATTTTCTAACCAAAGTGGTACTTCAAGCAGATTTTTTAACCTTTTATAGATTCAGGATGTTTCAGGAGCAAAAAAAACAAACCATGTTTGTCACCCACAGTCCTCAGTAATACCCTTTTGAATCTGCTCTTTCATCCTACTGTAGGCCAAATCCCAAGTCGAATCTCCCTCTGTGCGTGCCCTGACTAGCTGTTTCACTAACTACTCACTACCACAAAGTTTTGTCTTGGCACCCCTCCCTGAGAGAAAGCACCCGCCTAAATGAAATGAGGCCAATGAGCCATTCATTGATGTATTTTCTGCTTTGTAGCCTCCCTGATCTGCTGATCCGACACAGCACAGGCAAACTGGTCAGGCAGATGGAAATGCAGTCTTAATGACATTTTCCCCTTACATTTTACCCACAGAGCTTTCCGTGTTGCAATAGCTACTCTTTTTTTGAGTCTTTTGGTATCTGACACTCATCTGGCAGAGTCACATAAGCTTCCAGTTGAGCTTTTATAAAATCGAACTAACATAACAGTGAATGGCACTGTTAGCACATTTACTTGTGAAGGGTTGTTTTGTTCAACCCTGCTTAAACAGGATTGAAGTTCACCCAAAGGGAAATGAGAGATTTTGAATGCCAAGCTGTTCAAGTCCAAAAAGTTAGATAAGATTCAAATTACACTCAGGGACAAATTTGCTGCCTTGCTGTCTTGAAGTTCACCTAGGTAAAGCTTGCCCCAGTAGCTTTTGTTGAACTCCAGACCTCGGCACAGTAGTTCCATGTGAACAACAGAGTTGATGAAACCTGACTTTCCAAGGCTTCATTGTGGGGTTATCCACTATCTGAATGCAAGCTGTAATTGGAAGTACACCTGCAGCTAAGCCTCCCAGCTCACAGGCTAAGGCTATACCTCTCACAGAAAACACATTATGGCCAGAAACACAAACTGGAATCAAGGAATTGCTGCAGCTCAGATCCTTTTGTATTCCAAGTTCTCAGCTGCACGCATTATTCACAGAGATAGTAATAAATGGAGGTTTTTTTAGAGCAACTCTCAAGTGTCCTTTATCCAAATGTCAACATCTTGTATGCAAGGTGTTACAAGCACACAGCAGAGAGCTTTCTGAGAAAAACAGGCAGATTGTTTCAGTGACCTTTAGTTGTGTTCTTCCCTGTTCGCAAAACATGTGAATCTTTTCAAGGATAATTTTAATTTTGGATGTTTAGGCTATCATCTGTAGTTGAGAAAATCACTATGTTCTCTTGAACATTTTGTCCTTTAAAAAGAAGTATCTGCAGCTTTAATTCTGACTTTTAATTCTTTTCCTGCAAATTCTGAACTGACTACACAATATGCTTTGCCAAACTACCACTCAACAGTCAAGGTAGTTAAGATGCAGTTGAATAGACACTGTTGCCTCAACAGTAGTATCTTTCTGCTTGAATATTACGTATAATTTTACAAGTCTCTTTGGCATCCCAATATTCCCATGCTTAAGTCAGTCTTTCATTAGGACATGCAAAAAAACATGCAACAGGGCAACATCAGTAGAATTCTATGTAAAAAAAAAAAGCAGAATATTAAATTATCTATCCAGTACCCTTCTTATATAAGCTACTAAGGACTTCATATGCTTCTGTGCAAAATCCAATACCTTTATTCATAAAATCATAGAATGATTGGTTGGAAGGAACCTTAATGATCATCTAGTGATTTCTGAATTCAAACACCTATTTCTCAAATGGGAAGCCTACAATACACAGAAGTTAGCAACTCATTCACAAGTAGGCTCATATCTAACAAAAAATTGTAACTATGAATAAAGCTATGCTGTAATCCCAAATGTGCTATTATGGGGCTTGACAACATCTCAGAAACCATTTGTTGAGCCTTGGAGGAGACAAGAGAGAACAGCAGGCTATTCGGCCAGAACACAAAACCCTCCTGAATGGTTATCAGCCCGCACAGAGCAGTAACATACAGCATTACTTGCCAAGCTCCTGAAGAAAAGATGGGGGATAGCGGGGGCAGAGGAGCATGAGAGTTAAAGCACTGGTGGGACGAAGCCTGAAACTGAAACTTTATTCCCATCCATTCACACAAGACAGTCTTCTCTACTCCAATCTCAAGACTGCTTTAACAGGAGGTTACCAGAAAGAAAGCAAGCCTTTTATTAGCAGCAAAGTTAAGTATCTTGATGCTCCTGCCTCACCTTCATTACTTTACTTTGCCACCCTTTAGCTGTATTGTACCTTAAAGAACACTTCCAAGACTTAAAATAACAGATGAGGATAACTGTTATCATCATCTACATTACTTACCTCATCCTAGGAGACAGCCCTAGCTGGAAGCATACTTCCAATTTGAATTTGCATTTAGACAGGGGATAATTCCACAATAAAGGAAACACCCTTGAGGAGGAGAACAAATACATCAGGTTTCATAAATGCTATCAGTCACAATACTACTGTGCAAGATATGAAAAGATGCAACCAGAACTAGCACACAGTCTGTGTAAATTTAAGATAGCAAGGCTGGAAGGTCATCATCAATTTTTTAGTATTTCAAAAGCAGCTAGTACTTTGTTTTTCTTTTTGGAGGAACTCGGTACAGACACAGTTATTTACATTTTAGAAGTACAGACATTATTAGTATGTGGAGCTTTTTTTTTCTTATTCTTTTTTTCTGATGCTTAAGAGACTTATGATGGTTTTGGAGAAATACTTGAAAGCTGTATTTTTCACAGAACCATTATCACATGCAGAGACCACAAACAATTTTGCTTAAAATCAGCAAAGAGGCTAGGAAATACATCTGGATATTCATCCCACACAGGTTATTCTTTTAGAATCTGCTAAGGCCAGCGAAGGTCCTGCAGAAGCATGAAAGGTGTTAGAGCCTCATCACACTCATCCCTAAAAGGAAGGGAGATGCCACCCCTCAGGTTGTTGGTGTTTTGGTTTGGGTTTTTTTGGTTAAAAATCCCAGCCAAAAAACATCACCAGATATGAGGAAACACTTTCTCAAAATCTGCTTTCAACCTGTTCACTAAAGAACTGCTATTGCATTGCAAATTACCTGTGCTGTATTTCCCCCTTCCTTGCTTATCTACCTGAACTTTTGTTCTGTAAATACTTTTCTTCAAATGCACAAAATTCCAAAATTAGATTCTACTTTAATGCTACTATTTTATTTCAGATATAAAGGGCTCCTTCCAGGCCAAGTCTAGGATTTTTTCCATAATTTCTATCTGGATTCTTAAAACTCAGTGCTGGAAACAAGAGCTGCAAGATCTGTCATCCTGGTCCAGGAGACCCCCTGGACTCTGACTCACCTCTCCCACCCTACCCATTCTCTAAGATGGAAACCCAGTCCTACTCTACACCAACCACTGATTTTAGCCCCAGGAAAGTTTTAACTCCATCACTTTTCTTCCTGTCTCCAGCCTGTTTGTTAACACAAAGAGGAATGCACTGTCATAGTCTGGACCTAGTACAGCTGTACAAACAGGAGCTTTCCCATCAAGATACTGTGCACAAGCTCTGAGCTGCTGAACCCTGCAGAGCCTCACAGCCACCTCCACCTCTTCTCTCACCTTCCTGTGAAGGGCAGTTTAGTTCCAGGTTCATCTCCTCTTCCTTCACAATGCATTTTCTCAGTGCACCTGACAAACACACATGTTCTGCACTGCTGTCCCAGGACCAGACAGTGCAGTACATGGTTTCCAGTACTCCACTAGACATCTTAACATCTATGCAAGGCCCTGTACCAGCAGCCCTGCAACAACTAACTACCATGCTTCTGCTTCCATGGCTTCTAAGGCAGCTGTGGAAGGAAGCCAGAGAAGTCTACCTATCTCTCCTATTACAGACTCTCGTAGAAAAAGTCAGACTGACATCACACTTCAAAATGAAAGGATTATCCTCTGCAACTAAGAACCAGAGGCAAGCTTGAAAGACTGTAAGGCAAAAATACAGACATGGCAAATATTTTATTCTAAGAAAAAAAAAAACAGCACACCAGGCAAATGGTAAAGACCGGAGACAGTAGTCTTGGTCAACACAAAACAAAGGAGATTCTGTGAGGTGCATGACGTGTCTCCTTTTGGGGCTGGAGCCCAGCATTTCTGCTGGTTGCCAATTGTTAGGACCAGCACTCACAATTCTGCTTTGTACTTCTTACTAAACTAGCTTTATGTTTAAATCCAAATAAAAGAATGTGAAAGGCTACACCCTTCTGGAACTGCAGATGCACCTAACAATATTAACTAGAATGGGAAGACAGTCCACACCAGCAGCCTGTGCACTGCCTCATGTCCTCATCTAACTGCAGCAGCTCAGTCTCCACACCAGGTAATCACAGTGATAAGGATCTGTAGCAGAAAGAAAGAATTCTGTTCCAAAGAAAGCTGGTAGATGAACAAGGTAAACAAAAAAAAAAAACCACAAAATCCCCCAGTACTTTGTTTAGAAGGTCCTGCTACCCAGACCTTTGCAATTAATGTCCTGCTTTTCATTGTCCTGCTACTTGGCTAATGAAGATTATTCTGTCAAAATATAGGAGCATCTCAGTATTAACTGGCCATTCAGAATGATCTGCTTCTACTGGTATTTCAGACGCACCAAGGAATGGCTTTTAAGCAGTAAAGTTAAACAAAGAGCCAAACAACCATTTTGATACAGTGGCAAAACAATCACCTTTCAGTGCCAAAATGGATACATCTGGGCTGTAACTCGAAGGCCCTGTGAAGTGCATACCACTATGCCGGCTGTTGTTGCATACAACCTTGCCGTACACGAACCCAAGCCACTCTACCTTCGTCAGGTTTCCACTGTAGTTTTCAAATTCCAGTAAGACTAAAAGTCTAGTCTTAAGAATAAAGAATGTTTCATTTTCTGCTACAGTAGTCTGAAAATTACAGCTCTTCAGATTCCAATGGTAATAGAGAACATCGTTGTTTTGTGGTTGAACAAAAAAGAAAAACTTCAGAAAGACTTTCAAAACAGAAAAAATTAAAGAGTACCTAAGATCTAGAGTGGATATACTACCTCACCATCATTTGGCCAAAAGCAGTGCTCTCTCATATAATCAGCACCCTCAAAAACTATGCCCTATTCCCTCATGAGAAATCAAGTACAGAAGAATTTTTCCCCATTATTTATATATATTATTGCAATTTTGAAATCCAGAATAAAACTACATAGAGATCTCTGGTGTTTCCATTCGTTGTTTTGCAACACTGCTCTCATGCCCTCCCCTCAGCACTTTTCACAGGCTTCAGGTAGGAATGAAACACTAACTCATCGTTGCTGCAGGGTATGAAAATAAATCAACACATCTGTGACAAGAGAAGAAAAGATCACACCCAATAAAGTCCAAGGGCCACAGAAGGGCTCACTCACCCACATGACCTTAAAAACCTATAAAGCCTGGAGCCACCTAACCAGGTGAGAAGGGAAGGAAGTAGATGCAAGACAGTTAAAAGGGTGGTTTACCAGAAATATTTTAAGAGCCCAAGACTTCATGCAATACAGCATGCCTACCTCATTATGTAGATATAGTTTAATTGGGAACTTTTTAACTACTATGGTGAAGGATCCAAAAGAGACTCAGGGCATATATTCTGAGAAGATAATAGCACATATTACATACATAAATAAAGTCTGTGGCATTTAGAAATTCCACACTATTGTTGACAGAAGTCAGAAGCCAAACACTTGCATGCTGGCTCTGGGGCTCTCACCACCTGCCTGTAATCTCCACCAACTGCTTCAGGTCAAAACAGTTAAAATCAACACACAAATATTCAGCCAACAAAAAAAAACCCCACAAACAAACAAACAAAAAAAAACCACAAAAAAACCAAAACAAACAAAAAAAAACCCATAAAAAACAAAACAAAAAAAACACACACAAAAAACAGAAGAAAAAATCACCACCTCATGTCTATTAAACTGAGAGAAAACAAGAGTTTTTGAAAGTTGATAGAGAAAACTAATAGCACGAACTTCATAATAAAACTCATGTAAAAGCTCGATACAGAACTAATCAAGAAGTCCCAAGTCCAATCCTGCTGATTCCCTTCTCACCAAGTAAAATTTTGACTCATTACATCTGTTTGTGGCACTCCCAAACTCACTGAAACTCTCACTAAAAATCAGTTTGATATAAACCTTGACAAAATAATATTATCTAACTCCATCAATACATACCCACGAGTACAGACAAACTGCAACTAATCTGCTAACAACCATATGATTTGCCAGAAAATGTTTTCAAGTGTTTAAAGAAAACAAAAAGACACCAAAACTCAGAATTACTCAAGCAAACCAAAGTGGGTTCTTCTGCACGCATTGCTTTGCTTGATCTCTAACTGAGCAGCTTAACTTCTACAGCAGAAGAACGTGTTACAACAGTTTGTCAGAAGTGACTGGTTTTGGTAACATTTCAGAACAGACACTAAGCTTTTATCTTTGACAACAGGTCACACAGTTTATCTACACTGTATTAAAACATTTCCTTATTATTATCAAAAAAATTCCATGTCCCCACTTTTCAAATGCTGTGAAACACAAATAGCACAAGCTTCTTGTACATTAGCTAATCCATTCACTATTTTATCTAACTAAAACATGTTCTGCCTTCTATTTTTTCAAAGATAAATACTCCCCATCTCTTGTTTCTCAAAGTTTATATGAAAGTTTTTAAGAGAGAATCATCATTCTTGCAATATCCTTTTAACTGGTAAGTAAAAACTATGACATGTTATATTAGAAATTAAGTAACGCAGTAATTTACCGGACATCTACTTTTCCACCATTCTGGGTTTTTTTACAACTCATACAGACCCTCAAAGGAAAAAAAAAGTAGATTAGATTTGATTGTTCAAAGCATGCCAGTCCAGCACAAATACATTTTCATAATGTCAATTACAACGTGTCAGTATGTTCAAATGAAAGAATCTGCTCCCCTCACCTATAGTAATGCTTCCAACACAGATCTGTAATAGCTGAAATATTAAAAAAAAAAAAAACTAGAAATCTCCAACTCCACTTGTGTTTGGGACCAAGATCACTTCTCAGAGTTCTTGAGAGTGACTAGGAGAGCACTAGTTTGCTTACTGTTGGTTCCCCACCAGTATCACAACTTAAGCCTCTTTCCCAGAGACTAGGCAATAGAGCACTAGAGGATGTTACAGTTCAATACTTTCAATTACATAATTTTTTTGCTGTCATAATTAAAAAGTTAGATACTGCCTAGCAGTAACATTCAGGAGTTTCTTATTTTTCCTTTTTATTGAATATGGTTTGGATGAGAATAAGTATTTGGAAACACTCTAAACTGCCACTGAAACAGACAGCCTTGCTCCACAGAATAGGCCTCTCTCAGATTTCTGACTGTCACTGTATCATAAAAACTGAAGAGAGCAAAGAAAGCAGTTCAAGATCAATCCCATTAAAACTGAGCACCACTCTGACATGATCACACACTCAGCACATGGTGGCAGTTCCAGGAGAGCATGTACCTGGTGTGCTGCCCAAGCTGGGCCACCAGGCTTGCACAAGCAGCCCCCAGTGTCCTGCCACCTCAGTCTGCCCATACCTGGGCATTTGGCTCTTAGTGAGCTTTGAAGGTGACTGACCTAGTCAATAAAAAAGATAAATAAAAATGTGTATGTTAGTCTACTAATCAAAAACTGCTGGCATGTTTTCCAAGTCCAGCATAACTCAAATAGGTAGGTTTAATATCCGGGTTCAGCAGTGGTCCTGAGGGAGCACCCAAAATGGCATGCTAAGCAGCCTTTATGCAGGAAATAACTGACATTCTCTGAACAAAAAAAAAAGGTAAACTATCCTATCACCACAAGAGATGAGAAACAGCTCCTTTATCTGCAGACTGATGTTCAACACACCTGCATTCCCTTCCCAGTCTTTAGAGTCTTCTTGTACACCTTTCTGCTATAAAATTAAACCCCATCAATTCACAGAGCTTTTTCTAACCAGGTTTTAGAGCCCACTGCAGTGATGAAAAAGACAGCACCACTCAATAAAAAGCCAGGAAGATGCAACCACATAGACCACAGACTTAAAATAAGAAGGACTAAAATAAAAGTTTGAGAAGAAAATTTTGCTGCTGGCAATGCATCAGATAGAGCTCATTTGTAATGCCTGACACTTACTCAGCTGATTCAATGTTCAACTGGGTCAAATTTGGCAGCTAATACACGAGTAACCTCCATGCAGCTCTACCTGGTCATTCTCAAGACAGACCAGTAGAGACCCCAACCCTCACCTTATGCCAGAGGGCACTTCAAGGGTGGAATGGCTTTTTTGCCGGAGCAAGGCATGAAATCCAGGTTATACCCTCACTGGGTCATTAGAGTACATACTTTGCACTCACTACAAGGATTCTCACTCCATCAAGATTACTACAAGACTACCCTCCAAAACGTACCTGTGTCGATCCAACGGCATACAATTAACTTCCTACAATTAGGACACACAGCTGCTATCTAGTTTTCAATTGCCATACTGCACCTCAAAGGCAGCTGTAAAAGCAATAAAATAATTAAAAAAAAAAGGAGGTGAAGACTGCAGTCGTACTACAGACACTGCTCCTCGTACTCTTCATTTGTATTTTTATCACCAAGGGCTTTAGAATACACATTTGCACAAACTGAATTCCTAAAATTTACTTCTTTTCTGTGTTCCTTCTATTCATTAAACATCCATAGTAAAAGATGTCATTTAAGAAAAAGCTGCACCAATACTGTTAACAAAATATTTGCAGTGCTGCAGTCCACTTTTCAAAGTACTCTAAAAATTGCACTGTGTACCAAAAGATTTGAAATATTTGTGCTATTTAAAGTAAGAATTAGAATAATGTAACAAAGTTTAAAGCACATTTGTAAGAGCAAGGGAAATACACAAAAGAAGATTTGAGCTGTATAGATATCAGAAACAATTAAAAAATGGGTTATTGATCAATCACTACTTATCATTCAGGGAATATTGCAAGAATATTTTTTCAGTATTTGCATGTAACAACATGCAACCATTGAAATCTGTTTCAGATACTCCCATCCATATATTTCCACAGCTTCAGGAAAACTAAATGTTATTTCACATTTGTTTCATCAATTGAATTGATTCTCTTTAGATAAAGGTATGTAAATGAAACTTTCAACTTCAATCCTAATTCCACCCTTAGAATTTAAGATCACACATATGTACAAGTATATTAAAAGCTGCAAATGAATCCATGGATGTTTCTATTTTACAAATTTTAGTGACTGTCTAAGGGAAACTACACAGCATATTTAAAAGAAAAAGTTTTCAGAAATCAGAAAGGCAAATGAGAAGTATCAGGGAAAGGGATTGTAAATGAGGCACTAAATGAACAATAATGCAAATTAAAATGGAGACAATACATGTTGCTCACCTCTTGGGTTTTTTTGCAGCTTTAATCAAATACGATACCTTCATTTCCCCACTCATCAACAAGAGAGGATTTAAAATCATATACATCCTACGATAAAGCCACCTTTGAGTACCTGTCCATTTTTAAAGCAAACAATACCTTTTTTTTTCCTGAAATTTCTCAAAATGGCACTACCAGCAGCAACTCTAAACACCCTCTCCCAAAGAACATTAAGCAGACTGATGGTGTCACCAAAATTATGTCCGATTATGTGCTTCAGCAGTGTCACACGCTGAATTTCCTACATGTAGCAGCAGTCCACTATGCCGAACAGCTACAAAGAGCCTGACATTAACATCAGAAATGCAGCCATATCTTTCAGTACCCCAATCTATTTTTTGTATTACGGATCTCCTTATCAGCACAGAAACCAGGGCTGGTTGTATCACCAAAGCTGGTACCTGCACGTGAGGAGACTTGAGGTAACAGCTTATCACAGTTACAGCCGGTTTTTTCCTCTTGCAAGAGGAATTCTGGCAAGTTAAGGACTTCTCCTATAAACAGTTTGAAGGATGTAAATATACGAGTTGTATAAAAAGTAGCTCCCTGACTCGTACCACCAAACAAAATTCATGCTGAAATAACTGTGCTGCAATTAATATCAACATGTTTAACATACCGACAAGATAAGGTGTAACCAGTCGCATTACAGCCATTCTGTATGTAATGGCTAAAGCATTTCTTTCTAGAATTAAAGCTTATATAAACAGTACTGGATCATATTTTGGCCATGACTGACCACTGCCTACTTTAAAAGAATTTTTTTTATTTATGGAATGTAAAATTAATACCCAGACTTTTAAAATACACCTTATTTAAATAACAGCATACAGAGCACCACTGCACTGAGACTGTAACAGAAAGAATGAACGTAATTTAAAATTTAGGAACCTTCTACGGGAACAACCCGTGCTTCTCCTGTTTCTCCTACTCCCTACTTCCTATTGTTCCGCTGTTCAGCAAGTGATGCCATGTCACGGACGACGGAAACCTAAATGACAGTTTGCTAGGTCTTTCTCGAAAACGTTTATGCCAAAAAATTAATTTACTCAGGTCTGCACCGAGAACTGGTCATGCACAAAAGATGATTTAAAGCATTCTAAAGCCCCCAAGAGCACAAGCAGACTTTGGCTTCTGAAACAGCTAGCAAGAAGACCCAAAATGGTGACTACAACTAATAAATCATAAAAACCAGCATTGTTTAAAGAAAAACAAGCAGCAAAACAAACAAACAAAAAAAAACGTTCTATGGAGCCGGTGGTCAGGCTTAACAGTGTAAGCGGCCACTCATTAACTCACAATGAAAACCCATTAAGCGAAGGGTTTTCCTCGGCCACAAAAATCTTTCCCCCCAAACCCACTCGTGCTGCAAGGGGCTGGGGACGGCCGGAGTGACCCAGGGGAGCCAGGCACCATCCGGCCGGGATAGCGCGGGGCTCCCGGGCGGGGATCGGGCAGAGCAGGGGAAAGGGCGGCATAACCTGGGGTGCGGGGGGGGCATACGGGGAGAGCACACAGGACGCGGCGCGGGGCCGGAGGGCGCGGACGGGCCGGGGCGCAGGGGTGCGGGGAGCCGCGCTCCTCGCCCCCTCTCTCTCTCTCTCACTCACTCACCCGTCCTTGCGCTTGGCTTTGTAGACGTGCCCGTAGGTGCCCCTGCCCACCTTACAGCCCTCGTACTCGAACAGGTCCTCCACCCGCTCGCGCTCCCCGGTCAGCTTCACCTTGAAATCATAG
>VXAY01004622.1:468329-500432 GCA_013399855.1 Oxyruncus cristatus
GACTCTCGGGGCCGCGCCCGCCCGCGCTGCCGCAAACCAACGTCGCAAACCGCGGCGCCTCCCCGGCCGCGGGCAGCGCACCACGTGCAACGGCCCGGCCCGACCCGGCAGACCTCGCGCGCCGCTGCACGCCGGGAGATGTAGTACGGGCGGGGCGGAAGGAGGGAGGGCCGCGCTGCATGCCGGGAGTTGTAGTCCCCGGACAAGGCACGGGGCCCGCTATCAGGCGCCACCGCGAGCAGCGAGTGTTCCTAGAGCGAGGCTTGGTTGTGGGGGACGTGCCGGTCCCCAACTCCGTCCAGGCTGGCGAGGGCAGACACAGTTGGTCTGTGTTGCTCCAACAACCTGTTAGCACCGTTGAAATTAAGACAGTTCCACAACTGAGGGCATTGAATCACAGAATATGCTGAGTTGGAAGGGACCCACAAGGATCATCAATGTCCAACTCCTGACCCTGCACAGGACTATCCCCAAGGGTCACACCATAAGCCTGAGAGTATCATACAAACAATTCTTGAACACTGTCGGTCTTGGTGCTGTGACCACTTTCCTGGGGAGCCTGTTACAGTGCCCAACCACTCTCTGGGGGAAGAACCTTTTTCTAATACCCAACCTAAACCTCCCCTGACAGAATTCAGGCCGTTCCCTTGGGTCCTATCACTGGGCACCACAGAGAACTGTGCCTGCCCTTCCTCTTCCCCTCGTGAGGATGTTCAGGCTGCAGTGAAGCCTCCCCTCAGTCTCCTCAGAGCTGAATAGACCAAGTGACCTCAGCCACTCCTTATGCAGCTTCCCCTCCAGGCCCTTCACCATCCTCATTGCCCTCCTGTGGATGCTCTCTAATGGCTTAATATGTCTCTTATATTCTGGTGCCCAAAACTGCACGCAGTGTTCAAGACACAGACAGATGTCACAGTGCTGTAAATGGACATCATAGTTACTAACCCAACACAGAGCCAGTGGGTCATTTTGCAGAACAGAGAGCTTGGAACTAAACTAAAGCTATAGCAATCTTTCTACTTACAGCCCAGCTTTTGGCATTTTAGTCCAGGGAAATCTGAAGGCAAGAGAATAATGTGATGGCTTTTTTTTTTCCCCTTTTCTGTATGTAAAGAAAAACAAACTGTCATACTGCACAATCTGAGTATTTTTCAGAAACCTTGCAGTTGTTCATGTGCACATGAGTGAGTTAGCTGAAGAATGGCAGCACTTAAGAACACAGTTTACTTAAAGTGGATAAGTGAAGTGCTGGTTCTACAAACAGTTTTCTATGTAAAGCAATGTGTTGTTTTTGTTCATTTTTATTTTCCACTTAACTATATTTTACTATAAAGTTGATCAACTTGATGTAACAAAGCATCCTAGATTCTAGCTGGAGTGCAAGTTACTAACAAACATAAATCAGTTCTTTGGATCCAGATGCTTTACAGGAGAGTTGTGCTTGCATTCAGTGTAACATCTGTTTGCCAGACTCTGGACCACCTACAGTAACCATCAGCCTAGATGTGTTATGCTCCTGACAGAGAACCAGTTGTTACCACCTGTTCCAGGGAGGGTTCGAAGGGATGCCGAAATTGAAACCAAAACACCGTTGAAAGCTCAAAAAACCAATATTTATTACAAAGAGGTGGCCAACAAAACAAGAAAATGGTAGCCAGAAAAGAGAAGGGGAAAATAAGCCCTCAGTAAACCCCACAAGCACCCAGGTGTAACTTACGAAGTTATCTTACCAACTCCGAATACTCTAGCAGCTGTGTCCTCGGAGGGTCCGGCTCACACATCGCGGGCGTCCCTGCAAAAGGCAACGTGGTCCATCATGTGAAGCGTGAGTCCCCTGAGCACGAGCCACCTGCTTTTTTATCCAATGTGCCGGTGACGTCTACCTGGGCAGGTGTGGCCAGCACCGCCCAGCCAGAGGCCCTTGGTCCCTCCACTGTTATGTCAGTGGTGCCCCTTCTGCTCACACGTGTGGATGGAATTCCCCCGTGCCTGCATGATGCACCTTGGAGGGTCTTCCCTTAATGGGTCTGGGGGTTTACTTCATCCTCCTCCTCTTCACTTTCTCCTTCAAATGCCCTTGAAAGGCCGTCAGCCAATAGTGAGATACCAATTAATTTTAGTTTATACAAGTGCTGCCTTCAAGGATGAAGTTCCCATTTATCAGGCCGTGTTTTCCCACATCTTGGCAGGAAAAGTACAAACCACAGGTGGCTGGGCCAAACACTGACCAACAATAGCAACGTCTAATTAAGCACAGATACACAACCCCTGGAGGTATTTAAGAGATGTGCAGATGTGGCACTGAGAGACACGGTTTAGTGGTGGACTTGGCAGTGCTGGGTTAATAGTTGGACTTGATGATCTTAAAGGTCTTTTCCAAACTAAATGATTCAATGATTCTGTCTTGACAAACCTTAAAAATTCAGCCTATGAACTCCCAGTTACTTTTGTTATTGAAAAGAGCCCTAGCTGAGAAGAAATAAATGCTGTAATTAAATATTATTTTATTATTTTGTATTATTTCATATAATCCTAGAAATACTCAGGTTAGAAGGGATCTCTGGATGTTACCTAGGACAATATCCTACCAGAGAAGGGCTACTCTTAAAGTCAGGTAGCTTGAGGCGTTGTCTACTCAGGTCTTACAAACCTCTATGCAAGGAGGTTCCACAGCCTCTCTGGACTTGACTATCCTCAGGGTAAAATTTTTGTCCTTCTATCAGTACAAATTCTGGCTCTGTTTTCCCAGCAAGCTCCTTTTCAGTACTGGCAAGCTGCTCCTTCTTCCAGCTGAAGAAGCCCTGGGGCTCACAGCCTCTCTCACATGGCAAATCCTCTAGCTGATGACCATCTTAGCGCTCTTGGCAGAAGTTACTCCACTTTATTAGTAATTTTCCATATCAGGATTGTTCTACTGGAGACTCCCAATCTGGGCATTGTATTCCATGTGCAGGTAAATGCAAAGGGAAATAATAACTTCCTAATCCCTTCCTGATAATCAGTTTTCTCTGTTCACAGGATCACATAAAGGGTCAGGTTGGAAGGCACCACAGTGGGTCATCTGGTCCACCCTCCCTGCTCATGCAGGGTTCCTTAGAGCATGTTATTCAGGATTGTGTCCAGACAACTTCTGAATAACTCCAGGCAAGGAGTCTCCACAACTTCTCTGGGCAACCTGTTCCAGTGCTCAATCACCCTCAGCTCAATCACAGCAAAGAATTACTTCCTCATGTTGAGATGGAATTCCTGTGTTACAGTTTCTGTCCCTTGCCCTATTAATCTGCACCACCATGAAGAGCCTGGCCTCATCCTCTTGATTATTATATATATTGATAAGATCCCCTCTCAGTCTTCTCTTCCCCAGATTAATGGCTGCTGGGGTGCACTCCTGGTCCTGTTTAACTATTGCCCCCAGGATCCCTCAGCCTTTCCAGTAGAGATAGTCAGAAAAGCCCCCATTCAGAATTGTCCCAGAGGACTGGTCACTCCTAGATAGAGGACTTTGCATTTGTCCTCATTAAATTTCATGAGGTTCCTGATGTCCCATTCCTCCAGCCTGTCCATGTTCCTCTGAAGCCCATCAGCTTCATGTCACCACTTTGATGTCATCTAGACATGCAAAGATCCAGTATTAAAGGACTGATTATGAAGCCCTGCCTTGATAATATAAAATAATAAAATATAATACAGTTACTTTCTCAAGGACTTAAAAAACTGAAAATCGAATTAAATCCAGGTTCTCAGATTCTCTTTTATTACAAAACTTAGTAATTGCCTGAAGTTTGCTGCCCTCCATAGGCTATTTTTATTATAGTTGTGAAAAGAACATTTTCCTGTGGAAAGCATTACCACAGTGCAGTAACATTCCAAGAAAGAGCCACTCTGGCTTTGTTTTATTAACAACGCAGCATAAAATGAACAAATACTTTACTTAGTTATAGTATGCTGTTGTGAAACATCACTATGAACAGGACACGAACACCAAATTCTGCATTGGAGGACAGATCAGTGGAAAATGGACTAATTCAGCGTAAGGTTTCTTGTATAGAAATATGGGTTCACTCACCCATCTAAACAATAAATATCTTGTTGGTGAGCAGTCCATATGTGGGCTTGATACCAGAGAAGATGTTGAGTTTGACAGTGGAACAATGATTACCAAAAGCAGACTGTAGGATGAAAGGATTTCAAAATCAGGATCAAAAAAAATTGTGGGAAAAAACTGAATTTTCAAGGGATCCAGGCACTACTTTATATACAGAATTCTATTAGGAAAGTAAAATGGATCTTTAAGGACATATTTTAATTGATCCAGGCAAAGAAAATCATAATAGAATACTAATTAATTCATACTGTGGTAACGAACATGAAAAAACAAAAAGGGTACCATTTCCTGAGCAGGAAGTAGTCCCTGGTCTGGCCTTAGTGTTAAGACTGTGGCCCAGGCGTCAATTCATCTCATGGAAACCACCTCGTAGCACAACAGGAATGTGAACGAACACCAAACCTAATGTAACACTTGTGTAAACTCTTTTCCTCAGCCAGAATAAAATCCTGGGTGTGTAGTTAAAGTATCTTCCCGGAGAATGGCTCTGAGCCGTTCCTAGCAGCAAGTTCATTACTGAGAGTTTTCCTTTGTATCCAGACCAGTTGCATAGAAAATATCCCAACTCTGTTTACTTCTGTGAGCAAATTTGAACAGCGGTATAAGCAGTTCGGATATTCTAGGGATGAGGTTCTTTTGCATAGTTAAAGCACCCTGGGAGCAAAATCCTCTCATTTTGCTGATTCAGAGAGTTTGTGCAAGATGTGAAACACGCTCCGCTGTCACAGCCTGGCAGCTTCCACCACGTGTTGTGACAATCTGCAGATGCAACTCAGAGGAGCAAGTTTGTGGATGCTGTCAAGGTATCCACAATTAGCACATGCAAAAATTGTGAAAGATTCGGCATCCTGTGTGGAAAAACTTCTGTCTAAGGCTCTGCAAATGGAAATTGCTAAAATCATAGCTTGAGACAAAACAGCCTCTGTGTCCGGACCAAGCAGTTAAATTTTTTTGCACGTTTTAGCAAAAATGGAGAAGGCAGGAGATTCCTGCAGAAAGGAAGGTAAATAGAGAGAAAGGAAGGAGAGGCAGTCATGGAAAACGGAGAGGCATCCCCTTTACAACAGCAGCAGACCTGGGAAGAATGAGAATACACAATCGCACTCCTCAGGGGAGTTACTGTCAAGTGCCAAGCGCGCGTGCGCCGGGGGGCGGGGCTCTGGGCAGGGGCCGTCCTCTCCCGTGCTCGGAACCTGCGCCGGCGGCGCCGGCAGCCGCCCGGACCGCAATCAGGGCTGGAGTCGGTGCCCGGAGCACAATCGGGGCTGGAGCGCGCTCCTCTAGTCCACTCAAGGGGTTGGTATCGTCCCGGCGGAGGCGACTCCTGCCGCTGCCGGTAGACGAGGGGAGCGGAGCGGAGCCCGTAGCGCGGTTGAGCCGGGCGGGTTGGCGCCGCCACCAGCAGCAGGCAGGGATGGGCCTTTGGGTCTCCCCGGCTGCGCTCTCGGCAGGCTCCCCCCGGCCGGGGCGGGCGGCAGGCGTGGGCGCTTCCCCAGTTTACCGCAGCGGGTGACGCGGCCCGCCGCAGGTGGGGCAGCCGGGACCGCGGGTATTGCCGGAGGGTGTCGGTGCGGCCAGGTCGCAGTCGGTCTGTGCCGGGCCCCGAGACCCGGGGGCAGAGGGGCGGGAGGGCACGCGTTGCCAAGCCCTGCAGCCATTGGCCGGCGGCCGCGGGCCGGCCCGGTGATTGGGCAAGAGCCCTGTCAGTCACTGCCCTCCCCGCCCCCTCCCCCTGGCGACGGGCGGGGGCGGCCGGGCCGGAGACCACAGAGCCCCCCAGAGCCCGGGCCCGACCGGCGGCACGGCTGGGCACCTCTCCTGTCCTGCTCGGGGGGCCGCACAGTGCGGCCCCGGCCCGGCGGTGGCCTCTGCAGGCCCTGCTGCCGGCGGGGGAGGAAGGCGTGGGGTGGTGGCCGGTCCCAGTCCCAGGCACCGGGCTTGGGTCGCGCTGGGTGTCCCGCGGGCTGTTCTGTTCGTTCATTACTTTCTGACTCTCCGTTTCTCTCTTCTTCCTCCCCTCCTTCCCCAGGCTCTGTGCGTGGGGTTTTCTGGGGTTTGTTCGTTTTTATTTTTGTGTTTTGGTTTGGTTGGTTTGTTGGGTTTTTTTATTTTTTAATTCCCGAAGTCGGTGAGATCATCCTGCCTGGAGGCTGCAGTGTGACAGAAATGCTTAAATAGCTCTCTGGAGCCAGAGGAGAGGTTTCCTCAGCTAAACTCCGTAGTCAATCGCCTTGCAATCAGATGGTAGTCTTTTCAGAAGATGAATACCTAACTGAACGGGGGGAGTAGTAATTCATGGAAACAGGCCAAATCCTAAAATCATAAGGTATATATTATATACATAAAAATAATTGTAAGCTTCTGAGAATGGGGCAGAGTGACCATGAATTAACTAAAGGACCTAATCTTAGGTTGAAAATTCTAGAAAATGTATACTGTTGGCATGTAGGTCCTGTCTCTGCAAAGGAAAAGTAATCCTGAGTCATAAGTGGATTTCGATTTCAGTTTTTTAGTTAATACCCTTCAACTTTTCAGTACTCTGAAATATTTTTGTGACAAAGTACCTCATTTTTGATGCAGATAATACCCTTTAGCTTTCACAACGAAAACATTTTAAGTGCCAAAGCACTTCGTTTTGATGGCTTTTGATAAATAAGTGTAGTAGTTGTCATCCATGCAGTTATGTTAAACAGATGGGACAACCAAGCACTTCACACTTCTTAACTGTTTCTAAGTGAGTCATTGAAAGAGTGTGACTAATCATCCTACCATACAGTTGACAACAAAAGAGTAATTTTTTTTTTTACTACCACCCACAAAATCAAAGAGATTTCCAGATTTTCTGTGGATGGTAACTGAAAAGAAAGGAACGTCTCTTTTGAAAAACATTTGAAATTTAGTTTGAGGGGGGCTACGTATGATGGACTTGTCATCCTAAGAACACATGTGTATATATATAATTTTTTTCTGTGTAGCAATACATTGATGTACCAAGGAAGTCGCTTGACTTAGTAGGGTCATTGCCGACATGTTAGTTGCTTTCATCTAAATAGCAACCTCACGTGAAACTAAATGAATTTTATTCGTCTTCTTACCCCTCCCTCCCTGTTTCACCTTTGTCAAGTTGTAAGTCATCTGAGACAAAGGCACTTCAGTATTTAGTGCGGTGTGGATTGGGCGTTATCATGATAATAGTCAAATGATGGATGTCGTCAAGGTAATGATAGTGCTAATTAGGGGATGGGGTTGGGGCTTGGGTGGGAACTGCTTTTGTTTTGAGGAAACCGGGGTAGTAAGAGGAAGAGCTGGCTGAGAAATTTGTATTTAGAAGTGTGATTTGAGAAGTGACCTGCTTTGAGCGTAGCTTTTGTGGGAAATGGAAGTCAGCAGTTAACTACAGCCTGTGAGGCTGAGCCAAGCGGGCAACGGTGATTTAACCCACCTCCCCGACCCCCCCGCAAATATTATGGGAATGGAAAGTGTCTTGAAGGGGAGAAACTCTAGAAAGAATTAAATCTGAGTGAGTTAAAGAGCTGGGAGGGAAGTTTTAAATGCATCAAAATGCAGTGTGAGACACAGGGGGAAGATGAGTGGAAAGACTGATTGGGAAGAGGTGTATAGAAGTGCAGTTACCTGGGGCAGGAGCTGGCATAGGGAAGTAAGATGGGCTGGAAAATAATGAGACCAAGGATACATCTGAATGGATCTCACAAAGAACGTAAGAAATGTATATTAAATGTATGCCAGCTTCTGCTGTTGGCAAATACATTTTCTAATTTTTTTTTTTGTATCTGTTTGCAGCATTGATAAAGATTTGCTCTTAACTGAATGTGTTTCTAATAGTCAGTTCGTTTGGTTTGTTTGTTGTCTCATTACCTTTCCTGTGAAGGCTAATTAGTGATCAGGAGTGTGCTGAGAATGCTGTTCTGTGTTTGCTCCATAATTTAAACTTGAAGTGACTCTTACATGTGTGTGGATTGACAAAAAAAAACCCCAACCAACGAAAGGTATTTTAACCACATGCAAGCAGAGTGGTGCCCTGTGATTGGGATTTTTTGGCCTGATGATCTGTTTAGAGAAGTGATCTCTTTTGTCAGGTGTCTGCCTCATTGTTTCAGATGCCTTTTGTTAAGACAGGGAGTCGCACTGAAAAGATGCTTTTTCTTCTCTCAAATTGAGTGTTGAAGAGCAGGTTTTCTTGAGAAAACAGAAAAGTTGGGGAGTGGTCTGAGATGCTGATAAGACTCAACACTGGGCCATATCAGAAAGAGTTGGTAATGGCACAGAAATGGAAGGTTATTCATACCTTCTAACAGTGTGGTCCACTGGTTCAGTGTTTGGAAAATAATGAAGAACTGTGCATAAAGTGCAGCACTTTTACACCTGTTTCCTGGAGATGGGTATTCCTTCGGTAACTAATGCTTAGATTAGAGAGTGCAAGGAAAATATACAAATGATATAAGGATGTCAGAAGAGTCATTCCACCACAAATAAATCCGTAGGCTTTGTGCTATGAGAGGGGTATTACTGATGGAAATACCCTTTGGAAATCCCCACGGAAATATGTAGTCTTACCTTACTTGTGGTTATCAGAAGTCTACACTGGGTGATTGCAGTCCAGTAATTAGAGAACCATGTTTTCAATTATACTTCGTCTTTAAAAATGCTGCACACTGCTGTTGTTGTATTTTGCTTGGAAGAAGGGACGTAGATCTGATGTTATTTCTTTAACTTTCTAAAATATCCTTACCTAGCTAAAAAAAAAAAACCTCTGTCATTGTTTTTTTTAATTTAAAAGTTGCCATACCAACCAATAGGTCCTTTCAGTGAGGAAAGGGGGCTTGAAGCTATTTTTGAGCAAACTGTAAGTAAAACCTTTGCAAGTCAACCTTCTCTGTTGACAAATAACATGGAGCTTGGTTCACCTTAATCATCTTTAGCTATTAATAAACTAATTCCGTTGAAAACGAAAAGAGGGAACTCTTTACTGTAAATTAGGTAAATTCTTACTGTAATTACTATGCAGTCTAACCTTCTGGTTTTGTTCAGGACAGCTCAGCATTACTGTTATGGATCGCTCTCGACACCGCGCGGGAAATGGCAATGAGCAGGCGTCTTCACGAGAGCGCAGTCATGGGCAAGATGAGAGACAACGACAGCTGGAGCGCCTCGGCAGGGAGGAGGCTTATTACCAGTTCATTAATGAACTCAATGAAGAAGATTACAGGTTGATGAGAGACAGCAACCTGCTTGGCACTCCTGGTAAGATGTGGATACCTTCAGTAGAAAAGATGTAATGCGAAGTAACTCTCCTGCTGTCAGGCACCACATGTGGTAGCATGACTCAAGTAGCCTGACTTCTGTGGCTTTGTATAAAGGAAAAAACCTCCAAATGGAACAAAAGTATAACACTTTCAAATGCAGCATCTTTGTAGTCAGGTAATATCCAAACCCAAATAATTAACATTTGGTACATTAAAGTATATCTGTTGATAGAGGCGCCCAAAATCACCACATAAGTTGTTACTGGAAGCCCGCATACACTTGACACATTCATTTTCCACCCCAGGACCTACTTCCTCTGGTATCTGGGTACCTGCATTATATTCTCACACTAGTGCTCTTTTCTTTCTGGTTTCATTAGTTTTATCTGCCTTCTGAAGATTTTCATTCGAGGTAGAAAATGTTACTTCTGCATGGCTATGTTGAGGCAGTTAGAGTGTCTTATCTAACAGTGTTATCAAAATGTAAACTATTTCAGGGGAAATAACAGCAGAAGAGTTGCAGCAACGCTTGGAGGGGGCTAAAGAGCGTCTGGCATCACAGTCTGATCTGGATAACAGAGAAGGTGAAGGTAGAACTGTTGGAGGTAAACATTCTTCATATATGTAGATACACATGGTACATGATGCATAAATGCTGTTCTGTACAGATATTTAAGAGAGACTTATCTCAAGTCTTTGTTTATTTCATTGCACCTCTCTGGATTGTTAAAAAGTAAGATCTTGACAAACTTGAAGTACTTGATGCAAACTGCTTTATGTTGACCACAAAGGATTTGCTCCTGTTTTCCTTTGTTAGTAAATGTAATAGCACAAAAAATTAATTCTTCAATTCTTAGAGGTTTTTACTGTGTATTAGAGCAGTTGGAAAATAAGTTAATTGGAAAACAGCCAATCTCTCCACTGTTGTGCCATTTTTGTTGTTTTATTTCCATTTCTTTCAGTCAAGTGAGGCTTGCTCATATTATGTGCGTTACCTGTCTTCAGTTCCCCAGTAATATTGGCTTAGTCATTTGTCCAGTTCTAATGAGATTTAGGAGAGGAATTGGCAGCTCAGAAATGAAGATACCAAAGTTCTTGCAGGTTTTGTGGACTTAGGGATATGATGGAACAGGGGGAATGTAATTTGATCCCTTTAAGGGAAAACCTTCACTGTTATCATGACCATTGGCCTGCTTTATCCACATAGTTCGCACTAACCAATTGGGCTTGTAGTTGGAGGAGATTTGAAAATGAGCTGGTGAATATTGTAGTAGGGAGACAGTACGTTTGCACAAAAGGAGAAAATCTGTTGAAACTGTGCATCCCACTCAGATGCATTCCTGTGTCACCTGCTCTAAGTTGTGGGAACAAGTTAAGCCAGCAGCGCCTGCATTCAGTTAATTAGAATCAAAGGGGAATGTTTCAGCCTTGGGGCTGAGTAGGAGTGTGTGACTCAAAACACTGGGTTTGCAAAAAGTCCTGGGAATTCTGGTTAACTGAATGACAACACTAGGTTGTCCTACCTAAAGAACCCTAATAAAATGGGAATGCAGAGAGAGTTCTGTTGAGAATCTCAAAAACTGAATCATGGTGTGTGTGCAGCCTCATTTCTTCAGTGCCCGTATTTGCCATACTAAGTGACCCTGCCTTGGCAGGGGGATTGGACTAGGTGATCTCCAAAGGTCCCTTCCAACCTTTGTGTTTCTGTGATCATTTATTCCACTACTTAGGGAAAACAAATTTTAAAAATGTTTTCCAAAAGGAGACGAAATCTGTTACGCTTTTCCTTGCTGAAGCAAAATGAGCTGACTAGGATAGCCCCAAATTGATAGCTTAAGGAAGGAACAGATACTGGACAAATAGAACTAACTTTAGACTACCTGAATCTGAACACTTGCTCAGAAGAGGCCAGCCAGGCATATTCATTTGTGTTTCTGCTGGTGAGACAAAAATTCTAGGTTGGACTGGTGAGTTTTGCTGGTGTTTTTACATACAGCATATTTTCATGTTAGCATAGCAAGGGAGTGTCCTGCTACTGTATTGTCTCTGAAGTCAGAGCTCAGCAAGCATAGAGGATTTGGAGTGCATCATGATATGCTGATCATGCAGTCGTATGAATTTTTGCAATTCTTTGTTTCTCTCAGATTCTGATGTTCTTGGAGAAAACTCAAATGGCGACTCTTTGTTCGAGTGGCTTAACACATTTCGTCGCACAGGAAATGCCACTCGCAGTGGACAGAGTGGGAACCAAACCTGGAGAGCCGTGAGTCGAACAAATCCGAACAGTGGGGAGTTTCGTTTTAGTCTTGAAATCAATATAAATCATGATCATAACAGTTTTGAAACTGCTGGCGAGGAGTATGTCGATATAGATGCTACCAGACTGTATTTGGAAAGAAGACGTCAACTAGTTGCTGGTTCAGCAACCCCACGAACAAGGAGCATGGCTGCAAGAGAGGCAAGCAATGAAGCTGCAAGGACCAGGTTTTTAGGACGTGCCATGGCACTAAGGTCTGAAGTAGCCTCTCATGCTGTCTCAGGGAGGCTCAGAAGTAGAACAAGGGAGTTGACAGGCCTTTCCCAAACAACTAATACTGCACGTAGTAGTTCTGCAGCTGCTGGTGAACGTAGAGAAATGCTGGGAAGAGTTAATTCTACAAGAGTCAGAAGGGGTAGAGCAAGAACAAATGTTCAGAGGAATACGAACCAAAGACTAGAAATTCTGCGGCTGAGGTCTACCTTAAGTAGTCGAAGCCGCTCTCCGCTGCAAAGGCAAGGTGATGCTGTTCGCTCTGAGGAACGTGGTCAGAGGCAGGATAGAAATGCACAGCAAGTCAACCGAAGTAGAAGACAAATAGCTCAGGCTTCTCCACAGCCTGCTGAAGAGCAAGCAAGAGGCAACACTCAGGCTCGTCAACTTCCCAGTGTAGCTCCATCCTTGGGAGTAACTTCGGAAGAGGAGGAATCTAGTAGGCCAATAGCTGCCGTCAGAAGGCATCCAACAATTACTCTAGATCTCCAGGTGAGAAGGATTCGTCCTGGAGAAAACAGAGACCGGGACAGCATTGCCAGTAGAACTCGTTCTAGAGTAGGAATGTCAGAAAACACGGTTACCTTCGAAAGCGACAGTGGGGGATTTCGGCATACGATATCGCGCTCAGAACGTGCGGGTATTCGAACCTACGTTAGCACTATACGGGTACCTCTCCGTCGTATTTCAGAAGCTGGGCTTGGTGAACCTTCATCAGTGGCTCTTCGATCAATCCTTAGACAAATTATGACAGGCTTTGGAGAACTGAGCTCTTTAATGGAAACTGAATCCAACTCAGAAGTGCAGAGAGGTGGTCATCCCTTATCAGATGCCCAGAATAACTCAAGTTCAGCGAACAGTGGTGATCCAAGTGAGGTTTCATTGAGAAATGGACATGCAGCAGAAGGCAGCAGGGAAAGAAACAGACAGAGGGTTGATAGTCAACGCTATGGGCGCCGTAACGAGAACCAAGATAACAGGCAGTCTCAAGATGTGAACAACTTAGTGGAAAATGGAACACTGCCCATACTTCGACTTGCCCACTTCTTCTTGCTGAATGAAGATGATGATGATGATCGTTTAAGAGGTTTAACCAAAGAGCAGATTGACAATCTTTCTACGAGGAACTATGGGGATATTCACACTGAAAACGAAAGAAGTAAAACGTGTAGTGTTTGCATTAATGAATATGCAACGGGGAATAAACTAAGGCAGTTACCTTGTATGCATGAGTTTCATATTCATTGTATTGATCGCTGGCTTTCTGAAAATTCCACTTGCCCAATTTGTCGGCAGCCTGTTTTGGGGTCTAATGCCACAGACAATGGCTAGAATTATTTGTACTGCTCAGTTCTCAAGAATTTGCTTTGGCTCTATTTCTAATGAGCCAGATGAACTGACTTACGAAGGGGTCCATTTGTGGCGGGAGTTTTGTTAAATTTCTTTAAAAATGATAGGAAACTTGTCTAAATCTAGCAATGTAAATACTATTTTTTCCAAATGCAGCTCTAGGAATACACATAGAACCAAATAACATTGGTAAAGTTTATATTTTTTTAGGTAATTTTGTTATGCTAAGCACTTTTGTAAATACAGAAATGCAATAGTTAATCAGTCCTGCTTAATGTATGTTTTTTAACATTGTAATGAACTTGCTTTACTTAGATTACAAATTGTTTCACACAGACCCACCACTGTGTTGAAAAATTAGTGGCTAAATAGCCATTCGTTAGCTTTTTGTTCTAAGAACAATTTCTTTTACGGAAAGTTTCTTGCTGGATACGTTTGCTAAAGATATTTAAGTTACTTGAAGTGCTTATTTTAATAGACTTTTTTTTTTAACGTTGAAATATCCTTTCCAAAAACTTGCCAATTTGGTTCTATTAAAAAAAATTCTATTGCAATTTTTGCATGTAGGTTTACACAGTTCTTAATGCTGACATTCTTATTCAAAAGTTTATGGGTTAGTGGCATTATAAAATGTACATAATTAACTGATGTCCTCGACAATCTGTCTTTTCAATAACGACAGCAATCAAATCTGGTAATTCCAAGAGACTGTGTCTTACTTATTTGCTCAAAGAGTAAATGAGCACTGAGGAAGCCTTTTTACTCTTCTAAATTACTGAATTCATATTCTTGGGGTTTTAACTGCCTTAGTTTAAAGAGGGACAATATTTCCTTGACTATTATATTGTCTACAATATGCATGTTTTGGGTATTGTACTCAGAAGAACAAAACAAAGACTTGAAGTGCTTTTGTACAGAAATTAAAGGTACACATGTAATATTTGTCCTCTTGAAACATGCCTGAGGACCAAATGGCAAAAGACACTAAAAAGGACAAAATAAGCCTCCCTGAAAGTCCCCCGTACCTGTATAATTAGATACTAAATTTTATACCAATACCTTCCACTGAAATAAAGTTGTGAAGTAAATAATAGAGGCTGTGTGTGAATTACTGTTGATTGGTAAGATGATTTCTTATTCTTGATTTTCAGTCTGGTTTCACTTTATTCTTTCCTTGGTATTCCTCATCTCTGTTCCTGTGTTTCCAGAATGCCTGTTAGCTGTTACAGTGCGTAAAAAACCCAGCACAAAGCACTCTTGGGGGTTCTGGAAGAAGCTGAATGTCACAAAGCTTCCTCTGAGCAATGTGTATCTTGATCACTAGAGAAAGGTAGAACTGTGCAGTATTCTGGTGTCGGTGTTTGTATATTCTGAATGGTAAGAATACTTAAAGTGTAGAAGTCCTATTGACTTTTTCTTCTGCAGACGGTGGCCTTGATAAATGCCCTTCTGTGTCAGGTGCTTCAGTTAAAGCATCTGCCTGTGACATCCTTGAAGGGTAGCTATAAAATCCCGTGTTGAGCTATTGGATGTCTACTTTGGTTTGGCAAATGAAAAGCTTGTGTTTTTAAGTTCCAGAGAAGGTCTTGGTTTTATTCATAGGAGTAGTTCTAAAAAACTCTCTTTAGAGATTTAGGTAAGTTAAGCGTACAATTAAGATCTCTTCTGATGTGGTTTGGACTGTTAATTACTGCAAACGTTGTTGACCCTTCCTTGAGTGTGGCTTCCTTAGCTGCAGTACAGAGTGAGGAGATGTAAGTGTGGTTATCAGAGCTTGGTTATTTTTCGACACGTTTTTCTGTTACTTCTGTTAGCTCCTGGTGTTAACAATACATAAAGATAGGGATGCCTTTTGCTGCTTCCTTGTCTCCTTATGGTTTTCCTTTATATTTTTGAAAGCTGCCTGATTCGAGGGACACATTTGTAGAAGCCTGCTTTTGACTCACTGTTGCCTTGCTGGTCGGGTCCTTCAAGGTCAATTTTAACTTTAATCCTTACAGCTGCTTCACTAATGCTCTAGAGATGAAGGGAGATTTCCTGTGCCTTCTTTCACTCAGGGAGGATTTTGCTGTGTAATTGTAAGCACAATTGCATACATGGTTCAAGAAAAGATCCTCTATGACAGGGTGCATTTAACTGAGCTGTTGGGGGGAAACATCTAGAAGTGAGAGCTTTCTGTAGAAACTGTAGGCTATGGGAGAAGAAACATGAAGACTACATTCTTGTCCTGCCCCATTTGAGTTGTTTGTCAGGTATTTTCCCTCCCTTGGAGGAGCGCGTAATATGTTCCTCCACTTCCCTGGGAAATTGTATTGACGGAACCAATTAAATTTTAGTGATTCAGTCTGGTATTGCCTTCTTTTGCCTGCTTTCGTGGTGATACAGCTTCAGTTCTATACCACCACAACCCCCCAAACGTTTGTTTGCCTTCTCCATGACTTGGGGGTTTCATGTTCCTACAGTTATACCTGTGTTTAAGAGCTTTGTTAATTTATTCTGCATGCATTTCCCAGCTCTTCTCCAACCCCTCTGTGCTTTTGATCTCTGCAGCTGTCCATTGCAGAGTTACAGTTTGGCTTTTGTGAGAAATACTTGTTTTATGCTGTAAGCTTTTTAGTATCTTACACTCCCATGTACTTTAGGAATCAATGTCACCATAGCACCTCTCCATTCACTTTGGTAGTGACTTAGCCCATAATCTTCCTTTCTTTCTTTACTTTTTTTTTTTCAATAACTGAGGTGTCCTGTTTAACCTCTTTTTATATAGAAGCTGTTCTTATATAACTAATGTTGTTGCTCTTTTGAAATGGGAGGACTGGTGCTCATGCAGAATCCAAAACGTGGATCTACTAGGTAATATATCGTGATATAACAACTTTTTTTCCCTTTTGTGACCTTCGAAATAATTCCTGTTATTCTGGATTTACTTTTGTTTGCTGCTCACCACTGAGCTGGTATCTTAAGTTATGCAAAAGATTTCAGAATCACTTGTGTGAATGTCAGTTGCTGATTTAGAATGGACTATCCCATGCTTTTGTGTGTGTGTGTACTTTGCATATTTCCTTTTCTCTTGGGTAATTTTATATGTTGTGCAAATCTGTCCTTTCATCATCCTGGGCACCTTACCTCCTGTGATTTGTCCTAATGTTTAATATCCCAATAATTCTGTAGCATTTGCAGATTTGATCACTTATTTCTTTCTTCTGATCAATTATGAGTATGTCACATAGCACAGGTATTTCAGTAGGAAGGAACATCTAAATCGAGTTTTAACCATTTCTTTCTAGATATTTAGCAGATTTATGAGACCCCTTTTTTTAATATAAAGGGACTAGGGGTAAATATATGAAGAATTTCAGAAAATAAATACGTTAATTATCCTTAAGCTGATACTTGTTGAGAAGAACTTGAAATTTAAGTAAAGCACTGACAGAATGAAACTTCTTTGTTAATTATTAAATTCCCTTAGTTGTCCCTGAATTGCATATGATTAGGTGAGCTAATAAGGTGTTTTATTCTTCTGTGTGTAAAAGGGCTGAGGAGTAATAGTTACTTACTCTTCATGTATGCCCAGTAAAGGTGCCATAGCCTTTATCTGTATCCTCCTTCACAGGGCAGCTTTGTTATGTTAGTACTTGTCATTAAAAGAAAATCTCTGATAAGTAAATCAGCGCAATGATAAGACACTTGGTCTGCCCAGGTTTGTCTATAAAATTAGAAAGGCATCAACATGTATTTGTGCATCACAGTCATCATCAGGAGCAAGATAGACTACAGCACAAACTCCATCACTGGAATAACCTGCAGTCAGACACTAAAGCAAGTCTGTAGGAATAACATTGAGATCACTCACTTAGCTATTAGTAACTTCATTTTTGCAGTATCAGTCAATCAAGTTTAAACAGTTAACATTTCAGGGTAGGCTTGTTTTTAAAGCGCTTCTGTAAACAAATGTGTTCAAGGTACAAATATCTGGGAAATTGATTAAATACATAAATTTTTTACTCCTACTTGTTACTTAGAATGAAGATCAACATTTCCTGTACTATCCAAGCTACAGTTCTGAAAATTTTGGCTTTTGACATGCTATTGAAGTTCAGAGATTTTAATATTTGTAGCGGAGTTTCCCTCAAAAAGAAGTACCAAAGCTTAGTGTTCAGATTCTGGAATGCCACAGGTATATGTTCCTTCTTTTTCTTCCCTCCCCTTGTAAATCTTAATTTTCTCTCTCATTAAGATGCAAATAATCCAATAATCCACTGTGTTCCTTCCTCTTGAAATTTCAGCATAATCTACGTTTTCTCATGGATATTTTACATTTACTTCACTTACAGCTCCCAGCTTGAAGTTTTCTCACAGTGAAATTCTTGGCTTCTTCTAACAGTTCCCATTAGCATGTTTTTCTCCCTTTCCAAAGTAACACTTCCAGTTGCTGTGGAACTGTATTTGTCTCCCTCTCTGAGCTCCATTTCGTGAACACATCTCACCTGCTTCTGGATAACTGTCTTGCATGGAAGGCAGCAGGAGCTAGGTACTTCCCAGCCAGGTTTATCAAGTTAGGCTGTACAATCCTAACACCATACGCTGTACAAGAAACCTCAAAACCAAATTTGGGCTCTCCTGTTGTTACTGCCTTGATGTATCTAGTGTGGAATTTGTAACCTGTATGTGGTGGTAGGTCCACACGCTCACTTTTCTTGCACCATTTCCGGCATCAGCTGTTGCATGAGGGATTCACCTGTTGGACTGATTCTGCACCTCTTGGGCTTTTGATTTAAACCAAGTGTGATGACGTGGTCATCTGTACAATTCCTGCCTGTCAATTAATGTGCAGTTAGCTCTTATGGCTATAAAAATGTATACTGGAAAGTAGGTGTTACCATATATTAGCTTACCTGGCTTGCAGCAGAAAGCTGCCTGGTTCTGAGTTCTCGCCGTCGCTAGGTGTGCTGAGAAGGTGGCCTAGCCCGGATCAAACCTGCCACCCTATTCGTATGGTAGACAGGAAGATCATGGGGAAATTAGGGGCAATGAGAAACTGATCGTTACCGTGGAGTTTGAAAGGCCCTCCTAAGGCAGCTGAGAGCAACTCTGTGGGAAGTGTTGGGCAGTGAAGGAGTGAAGGAGAGGGATTGTCTTCAGCAGCTTTGAGGCCTGAGTTTGGGTGCAGAACCAGCGTGAGGCTGGGCAGGCTGACACCTGCATGGCTGTGTTGGGATGTTCTCAGGAGAGTCCTGGAGGCTTCTGTTCTGCTGAAGGAATTAGCAACTGGATATGTGTGTCCACTCATGTGTGACATGGGTCCTAAGAGTGAAGATAAACTGTTTAATCTCTGAGATTGATGGAGGGGTCAGAGAGCTAGGTACTAGGCCAAGTTGGCCACCCAGTTGGTCCAGCTCTTGGCCTTTATTTTCTCATCTTTCCTAGAAACCCAGTGCAAATTAGTGCCTGGTTTCAGGTTAAACTGAGATATATTAAACACTGAGAGGAACTTGGGAAGTTGAGTATGACAAAACTGGGATATGTGAGAGTGAAGGTTGTCTATGGCACCTGAAGTCAGCTTTTTAGTGCTTCTCTTTCCTTGCAAATATGGCCTCTTTCAGAGCACTAAGTGACTCAGGTTCACTTACTGACCTGCTAGGAAATCTTCCCTTGTCTTTTATTATATGCCTTGGAGTCTTCTTTTCTCTATGCTTCTGAATTCCTGTCTTTGAAGAATGTATCCTCTTCATGAGTTACTTCATGGATGCTGATTTTTTTTTTTTTTTTGTGGTAGTTATTCATTAGTACTTTTGTGAGAGAAATATCTGCTTTGAACTTAAAAATGTTACTTTCTCTAAATAAGCATTTATTTCTCCATCTGGCTGTCTTTTATGCAGGTATTTAATAGAGTGTATCTTACATAAATTATGAAAGGAAGCTAAAAATAAAGAAATCTTACAGATGAGCAGCATTATATCTTCAAGCGAAAGGAAATGTCCTGGTCAGCTCCTGCTCCAGGGCGCACAGCTATTGGTACTGGCATTAGGCTGGCTGCTTCTCTGGAAGAAGTGACATATTAGTTGGTGACATTGGGAAAAGTGATTTATTTTTAGGGAAGTAAATAGCAGAATGTGGGCAGAAGTTTTAAAAATAACAGTTTATTTAAAATGAAATATTTAACTCGGTTCAACTGGTAGCACTAACCCAGAGCCTTTAGAAAGTCTTAATGTGAAAAATGAGTCAGAGAGCTGCCTTGGACAGGGCCCTGGCAAAGATATAAAGAAATACTAGGCTGAGTTAATACGTTTTTCCAATTTTTACATGTATTATGCTATCAGCAACTTTCTAGCTGATATTACGGCCCTCTATGTCTCTCTAATAGTATCTTCTTTAATAATATATGACATAGAAATGGATTCCTGTGTTGCCAAATAACTGCAAACTGAGCAGAACTGTTTTAATTTCATCCTGTTCTTTAGACTCTTTTCAACTTCCTTTTGCTTCCCTTCCATATTCATTATGTCTCTTTATACACCTGTAACCATCTTCATTCCTTCATCTTAGGAACAGACTATTTCTGCAAAGTACTTTCCTGTGGCACTACTGAAAAGTTCATGTGAATGAACTAGAAAGGAAGAGAGATTTGGGATAATAGGGGCATCACACTTCCTGGTTTTCAGTCTGACTTTCAGGGTTTATTGAGCACCAAAGTGTCCCAGAATAGCTCCAAAACTAGTACAAGGGCATCATCCTGGTTTTGTGTTTCAATAGGTCTCTGGCATTATTTGTACCATAATAGTGATGTTTGCTTTATATTGCACCATAAACCAGAGAAGCAGGAGCAGAGAACTGAGAAAAGCAAGATATACAACATGTATTCACAGTGCTGTGGCCGGAAAAGTTTATCAGACATTCTAATATGAATTCAACAAAATAATGCAAGAAGTTATGACTTATGGAGAAGCATCACCAAGGTAGGTTGCACAACCTCTCTTGGCTTGACTCAGTGTCAAGGGGTCATTCTATTCATGTTTTTAGATCTTTAGAAATACAAGGAGGGAATTAGTTACCTAGGGGGGTAAGTGTGGCCTTTTAATCTCAAAACAATAGCCAAATGGAAAATGGAACACGAAATGTGATAGTTTGACTGGAATATGCAGGATAGGTTGTCAGGCTGGTTTTGGCATCAAGTGTCTTGTTAACGTGGTTAAATTATTTTAATATAAATCTGACAATAAGGTCTGGCTTAGATCTGGGATAAATACGGCTGAATTTGTACAGCCAAGCAGAGGTGCACAGCCTAGTTCTAGTTATATAAGACTGTTGATTAACATGAAAAAGTAATATATCAGTACATAAAGAAAGGAACCAGAGGCATGTGTGAGAGAAGACAGTTCTCTGCAGTTATTAACACAACACAAGTTAGCAACATGTGCAAATTTGGAAATATAAAAGGAAACAGTAAATTATAGCAGGTTGTGTTCCTACCACTTCATGCTTTTGCCTTGATGGAAAATAACTATTCTGCATTTAAAAGCAGATGCTGTTTCCCCATGTCAAGCTCCTGCTGAAGTAACTCTGTGCAGTCATGTAGTAGCTACCAAGTGACTGATCAGAACCCAGCCAACCTGGTGAGGAAACCAACTCCACCAGGCCAACTAGGAATGGTGTGGGGAGGGACAGGACATCCTGCAACCAAGTGAAGAAGTGGTGGAACAAGTTGATAAGCAGAGTGTGCAGGGCAATGTAGGCAAGAGAAACCTGTTAACAGAAGAGAGTTGAAGCAGGGTCATTCCAGGTGTGTTCACACAAATAAGGTCCTACAGGCCAGTATGGTGGGGGCAGATGTCTTACTTGCTCTAGGAAATCGGCATCCCAAGTGCCTGTAGACCAGTGCAGACAGCATGGGGAACAAGCGGGGGGAATCAAAACATCTGCGTGCAATTACAAGGATCACAGAGAACTGGTGGGATAGCTCACACAACTGGAGTGCTGCGCTGGATGGATACAGACCTTTAGGAAGGACAGCCCACGACAGTGATGGGGAAAAGCTGTCCTTTGTGTGTCAAAGCAGCAGAATGCATGAGTTCAGTGTTGGGGTGGATAAGAAGCCAGCTGAGAGCCTACAGGTCATGAATAGTAGCAGATCAACATGGTCAATGTAGTGGTAACTGTCTGCTCTAGACCACCAAATCAGGAAAAAAACCTAGATGGGATCATCAAACAGTCCAGAAAATTTCTGGATTATCATTTCACAAATCCTAGTAGATACTCTTGCAAGTCTCCTCATCCCATTAAAATGTAAGGAGTGTTTCTTTCCGTATACACCCCTGAAAAGAGACAAAAAGTTGATGGAGGGTTGTAGGATTTACCAGTTCCTGCAGAGGCTTTGAGACCTGACTCTCCTTTTGAGTACACTGACCATACACATCAGGGCAGGCTGCAGGATTTCAAGGGAGAGAGGGGGCAAATGGCAGAAAGCTCAGGACTGTTGTTATCCGATCATATACTGTGTTTTTAACTGTGGAGCTGTGCATACCCAGCTTTGATCAGAGCAACATTCAAAACAACAGACATGGCCACACTGACAATGCAGCATTCAGAGATGAGTCTTTAAAATCAAAAATATAATTAGCTCTCCTGATACGCTGTGCAGCTAATATGATGTCAGCCTGCACACAGAAACCATCAACAACAGGCAAGTACCGCCCAGCATCCTGCAGACTTCCCTCAGCCTGCTCATGTTTACAGCAGGAATGGGGTTAGCCCACCTTTTGGATGGGCAAGGTATCTCAAACCAAAACTTCGCCTTTTTTTTTTTTCCCCTGGACTTATGCTGAACTCTGACTAGTCTGAACCAGACCTGGAGCAGGTTCACCAAATACCAGCTCAATGCAAGTCGCTCCTTGGCATTCACACATAGTCCAGAAGGTGTTTATCCCACCACTAAATTTATCAGTAGTGCAATGTAAATTGCCTGAAGTGCAAAAATGAAACATATACACAATTAAACAAAAACAAACACAGCTTTGGTTTTCATCCACAGGTTGAACAGCTATAATAGGATATGTGGGATCACTTTGTCCCATTATTTTGAGCAATCCCTTATAAGGGCTTAACTTCAGGCATTTATAACCCACACTTGGGGTTCTTCTCCCGAAGTAAAAGTGGGTCAGATATAGTATATTGCTTCTATTTCCAAGAAAAGCACTTAAATTTTACATTGAACCTTTCCATCTCATCTTCAGTACTAAGCCTTCACCTAGACCAGTTCCCCTGTAATGTGTTTCCTTACACAGTATTGGATCTGCTGTGCTCAGCATTTGACATACCTTACAGAGCCTGTGAGCTATTTTTGCAGTTCACACACATTTGAGCTACATTAATAATGGTTCATCCTTTACCTCCAGGCATGCGTGCCCAAGAAAGCGTACCGTGTTGCTATTTTAATACAGAGGTCTTGCCCTTATCTGAGTGAGTAATGCACTAATAGGGCATTTTGGCTGCTGGTACTATTCCTTTTACTGGTCTTTAGACACATTTTTGCATGCAGTTTATTCCATTTGTTCCATGTTAACAGGGTACATATAAATGCTGAAAGAACAGGAATTGCCAATATGTGTATGAGCATACAGTTGGTGTGTAGGTAATCTGCATATGTGTAGCAGTTAACTTTAATACACATGCA
Source organism: Oxyruncus cristatus (assembly GCA_013399855.1). Lineage (NCBI taxonomy): Eukaryota > Metazoa > Chordata > Aves > Passeriformes > Cotingidae > Oxyruncus > Oxyruncus cristatus. The sequence continues at coordinate 491,249 of VXAY01004622.1, forward strand.
GTGATTTTAAAGAATGATTTTAGTCCTTACCTAGCCCAGTAGTTTGTACATAACACATATACACATACAATAAATTGAATGCTATAAGAAAAAACATGTATTCATAAGGAAAAAATATAAGCATCATAGTATAATCTTCACATCAGAATTATTGCGTGTCTGGATTCAGGTCCTTCTGTTGAGCTACTTTAGCATTGCATAAACACTACACTTGGGGGCTGTCTCCAATATTGTGACAGCTGATACCTTTTTCCTGTTTGGACTGTTAAAATTCCATTTTCTTATTTGGTTGGTCTTCACGTTTTTTGTTCCATGTGGGATTGAAGTAAAAACCTAAGTTCAGGGTTACTTCAGCAAAAGGACTGCAAAATTTAGCACAGCCCCCCCATCCCTTTTTTAAGGCACCTCCAAGTCCACAGATTCCATTTTTTAAATTTTTTTTTCCCTTGGACGTGAATCTCAAGCGATGGCTCTGGCCTCCCAGATGATTTCACTCATTATTCCCCTGCATCTGTGCTTGTGAGATGCTCTTGAGAGTAATGCGATTTGTGACGCCAAAAAAGAAAGTAAGGTGATGAGATTAATTTTCACTTTGATGGTGGTAGAATTAGGGAAGGCAGAACAACTTGAATGAGCCAGTCTGTTTTGGACAGAAGTATACTGAGGGCAAAAGCATGTCCGGAGCCCCAGCGCAGGTTCCTCGGCAGCCCACGGTGCATCCCTGTGCGCCTGCCTGGATTTGTTGAATTCACATGAAACTCCCGGCGTCCGAGAGGAAAACATGTCGCACAGCAGGAGAGGGCGCCAGTCAACAAGGAGCAAGTGCTGGCTCGGCGGTAGGTCCTGGAATACAGACCAGCCTCCGAAGGGGAAGGTGACCGGCCATAGGGCACTGTGTGACGACCCTGCCTTAAGCGGAAGGAAGCACTTTACATTCGAAAATGCTCATTGCTCGAAAGGAATGACAAAAGTCACAGGGTCTGCAAACAATCAGAGAGTTTTATTAGTAAATTACAGACTTTGCATGGAAATTGGTACGTTAGTCCCTGACCTACTACATAGGCACATGGCAGTGGCTTTTGGATAAAGGAGTAGGGCAGAAGGGAAAAGAGAAATTAAAGAGGCTAATTAAAAAGGGAGAGATGAATTAAGGAAAAGAAAAGAGAAAAAGAGAGGAAAAGAAAAAGAGATAAAAAGAGATCACTAGCCCTCGCTCCAGTGTTGATCCAGTTGATGGGATGCCAATCCTGGTTTCAGTGCTGAGCCAGCTGAGGGGATGCAAATCCTGGTTTCAGCGTTGATTCTGCTGATAAATGCCAGTCTGGCTGTGTCAGTCCAGCTGACGAGATGTTCAGGGTCTGGGGGCACTCTCCAGGCTGGGGGGGTACCTTTTTAGGGACAGCAACCTTTTTATGGTTTCTCACTTTCTATGCTAATCAGTTATCATGCGCAGTCCGTTCATTTAGGTCTTTCTGGAAATGGGTCAGAGAGCTTCAGGGGTCGTTGATGGTCGTAATCCCACCTTATAATCCATGTCCTCTTCCTGCCAATCATTCTGGCACTTGCGCTGTATTGTTGTGGTTCTTTCTAATAGAAAAGTGCCATTATAACAGCCAATTATATTATATTATATTTAATATATAATATATAATTATATATTTTATATATATAATCTATATTAAGCCATATATATCTAATGGTTCTTTCTAATGCAAAAGTGCCATCCTACATCCACCTGGCTCCCCTTCTCTGGCCAAAACTTGTTCTTTCTCCTGGCGTGTTAGTATCAGTAGTCCTTGGTTATTACCAACAATTCTTGTCTGTTATTACTAGCAGTCCTTGGTTTGCTCCACAGCCATCTGGTTATCAGTGTTTGAGACATACACATTAGCCCCTTACCTTCTGGGAACTGAGAGCTCGAAAGTATCTCACTTTGGACCACTGTTTATAGGGTCGTTAGAGAGTGGGCTTTAGTCATAGTAATTTTTCATACTGGCCACAATTCGAGTCAGTAACTTTCTTTGAAGGTTTGGCAACAGAAATATTATTCCGCTTGTTATTTTCAGGCAAGAAAAATAAGTTTCCAAGGCTGTTCCTTAAAATAGAGATGCTCATTAGAAAACACTAGTTCCTGGGAACAGACATTGTTTCTGATAAGCTAAAGAGGGGCTCAGTCGAGGTGCAGTTTGCCGGGGGCCTAATGAGCACTTCTCAGATCACAGTGAGGCCTGAGGCGGGGGAGACAGAGGTGGTGGGGGTGCTATTGAAGTCACCTTCTCTGGACCTCTAGGCACTGGGGGAGCGGCTAGCACCGTGCGCCGGGAAGCGAGGGGAGACACGCTGCTCCTCCTGCCGAGCCCCAGCTGCTTCAAACAGGGAGGGTGGAAAAAAAAGGATTTGGGAAAAAACCGCTTTCCCTTTATGCTCTGCAGGGCTGGTGCTGCCCTGAGACAAGAGGGCAGGGCGGAAGCTCCTTGGACATTGCACCATCGCCCTTTGTTTCTCAGGACGTGGAAATACTAGCGGGACGATCAGATAGATGAATGCTAATTCTGAAACGAAATTAATTAACTCAGGTTTAAACAAACCCGAGAAAAGCCAGCTGCGAAGTGCACTGAGCGGTGTTTTATTCCCCGCGTTGCCGTGGGGAGGCGGCACCGCCAGGCGCGGAGCCCGGCCCCGTGCCCGGCGCCGAGAGCTCTCCGAGGTGCTGGAGCGGATCCCGGCGGCTCCCTCCCTGCTGTCCGCCCGCGCTGGGAACACGGCGTTCCCCAGGGCAGGAGCACCGCGGGCCTGTGCTCCGCGCTCCCGTCGGAGCTTTGTTTCTCCAGATGGCCCAACCGAAGCCAGTGCTGCTCCCTCTGCCTCCTCGGCCCTGGGGAAATGGGGATGTTGACACTACCGCTCTGTAAGCTCCCTGAAGACCAATGTCTAGGAAGCAGGTTTCCAGCCTTTAGGAATGGCTCCCAGCAAAGGAAGAAACCTCAGTTTGCAGGGCACGAGTCGGACACGTTTCTGGAAAAGCAGCAGGGTAGACAGCAATGAACCTTTTATCTTAGTCCACCAAAACACTGCCAACAAGGACAGCTGAGTCCAGAGAGTGCCGGTCCTGAGAGTACACAAGATCACAGAACCATAGAATAGTTTTGGTTGGAAGGTATTTTAAAGGCCATCTAGTTCCAACGCATCTGCCATGGGCAGGGACACCTTTCACTAGACCAAGTTGCTCAGAGCCCCATCCAGCCTGGCCTTGAACACCTTCATGTTCACCATCCACAACTTTTTCTGGGCAACCTGTTTCAGTGCTTTACCACCTTCACTACAAACTTCCTTCTAATACCTAATCTAAACCTATGCTCTTTTAGCTTGAATCCACTCCCCCTTATCCAGTCACTCACTACTCACTCTTGTAAAAAGTCCATGTCCATCTTCCTTGTTGGTTGGTTTCCTTCAGGTAATCTGTTCTATATATGTATACATATATTTTTATATATATATGTGTGTCTGTGTGTATAACTCTCTGCTGTACTAAATTATATTTCAGTGGGGTTTTGTCTTTTTTTCTTTTCCTTTTTATTCTGTGTGGTACATGACACTTTATTTTTTTTTTTTGGTATCAAAATATTTTGAATAACATGTAAGTCATAGATACACTATATACTGAACTCTTATTATTTCCAATCATATGGTGCCCTGGACATAATAGCTGGTTCAAAGCATATTTTGGAATATTTACACATGCTGCAGAATATGGTTCAGTCTTAACAAGTGTGTCAGTTCTCTCAAGCTTCTTTTCAGTCTTTCTGAGCACACCTACTTGGGACCAACCTTTGCTTTTCTGCATTTGTTTACAGCTGTACAAAGTGAGTGCCACCAAATCAGTGTGGCAGTATTATATGCCTGCCTTGGATTCCCTTTGCACCAATCTCATTGATTGCAAAACCAAAGAATATTGGACTCACATTAGGCAGCAACCTAGCTGTGGGACAGGGAAGTGAATCAAAATAATGAAAATGCACCTCATGCATTTTGAAAACTATTTACATTCTGAAAATCAATCTTAAATGTTTCCTATGAAGACAGGCTGAGAGAGCAGGGGCTGTTCAGCCTGGAGAAGAGAAGGGTCTGGGGAGACCTTATAGCACCTTCCAGGACCTGAAGGGGGCTGACCAGAGAGCTGGGGAGGGACTTTGTACAAGTGCGTGTAGTGAAAGGACAAAGCGTAATGGCTTAAACTGAAAAAGGGAAAGTTTAAATTAGATATTAGGAAGAAATTGTTTACTGTGAAGGTGGTGAGGCACTGGAACCCGTTACCCGGAGAAAGTGTGGATGCCCCATCCTTGGAAGTGTTCAAGGCCAGACTGGATGGGGCTCCGGGCAACCTGGTTTAGTGGAAGATGTTCCTGCCCATGGCTGCGGTGTTGAAACTAGATGATCTTCAAGGTCCCTTTTAAGCTAAGCCATTTTATGATTCTATGATTTGTACATTGAGCTTTTAATTTCTTCAGTATTATTCTTCTTTGCTGAAGAATATTTTTTTTCCTTCATTTTTAGTTGTTAGTAACTTGGTTCAGTATAAGCTGCAGGAATGTCTGAACTACAGTCGACTGTACTGTATGTCCTTTCTGTGCAAAGCATTTATAAGGGTTGTTCTACACACAGTTTTCCATCAGCCAGCCTGATGAATTCTTTCTGTTGATATCATTGTCATGGAATAAAAATTAATTCTCCCAATTTAGCTTACTGTGTTTTGAATGTGTCTTTATAACCATACAAACTTGGAGTTATTCTGGTGAAGTAATAACACTGATGTATTTTTCCTGAACTAACTTGCAGATATGAAAAAGCTATTATAATAAGTTCTTACTCTTGAGTATACTAAAAAAAAATACATTATTTTTCTTTATTTAGTTTCACTGTTTTTGCTACGGTTAATATAGAATGGGGTTGGAATTTTTAAGTTTTTCAGTATTTTTCAGGCAAATCACAGATCACCTCCTCCTACAAAATTAGTATAAATTTCAGTTTTCAACATATCAATGTGATTATTCTACTCACTGTAATTTTATTTACGCGTCATTATTCAGAAGTCATCTGGAAAACCTTGGTGTGCCTGATGCTAATTATTTTCCATTGGATGGAAAATTACCACTGGAAATAAGAAGAACTGTGTAGCCTTGAATGAGCTTTGATCAGCACTTGAAAAATGAAGATATCCATATTTCCAAATTTTTGATCTTTTTTACCCCATTGCCTTGACAAGTAATGGTTTACACTTCCTTCATCCTGTGACCCCTCTACCATGCACCCCTTGAACGTGCAATTCATCATATCTTTTTCCATCTTCAGGTTAAATCTGTGGGTTATGAGTAACTGTAGGAGGAGTGTGCTGTTAGCCCAAGCTCCTTCTGCTCTGTAAGGTATAGGAGACTCTGGCTCCTTTAAGGAGCATGACACATGTTCACATATTAATGGTCACGTCCTGTATTGGTGTATAGAGATCAGCATCTCTGCAAAGAAGATCCATAAATTATTTCACTTATTTTCTTAAGTTGAGTGATGCCAAGCACACTTTCTCTATGAATCGAGAAACAGCGAGTCCTGGCTTTTTGACCTTTTTTTTTTAAAAAAAAAGTCATGATGAGTGACAGATACCTCCCATGTATCTCAGCATATTATCTGCATCATGCTTGTTTTGATCCTATGCATGCAAACGAGGGCAAAGCACCACAGAACAAAGATTTGATTTAAGACCAAGAGAATCTATTACTTAGTTTTGTTTGTTTGTTTGTTTTTTAACACAAGCAGGACTTGCATGCGATTACTCTCGTCCTGTAGCCTAACACTGCCATTGCTGGAAGGAGGCCACAGGCTTATGACTTAATATAACGATATATAACATAATAACATAAGGTGTAGAGGAATACAGGCCTGGTATGACAGCAGGGTCCCCTGAGATTGGGCTCACAGGACACTGGAGAGGAGGCATAGGATGATAAAAAAAGGGGGACAGCCTTGGCACTGGATAACTTGGGGCTATAAAGAGCTCTCCAGTAGGCAGCTAAAGCAGTGCAGACTTGAGAACTGGACAAAAGACAGTTTAGGGATTACACAAAGAACAAGTATGTAACATACCTAAATGGCATCACATATAATACACTTGGATTAAAGTGGAGCTGTAGACAAAGAGTAAGGTGTAAAGGCATTTTAAAACTCACATAAAATAGCCCCATATTAGTTCTTTGCTTTTCTCAGCAAAGAACTTGTTGGGAACACAGGGATGACCAGCCACAGCCCCAACACCCACTGCTTGACAAAAGCTGGCAGTGTCGACCCTAGACGGGCAGTGGGAAGGTAAGCACAACACCAAAAAGGACAGACAGGAAGAGAGTGTCTACAAAAAAATGAACTGCATTATTATCCCTAATTTTTTTTTCTTTTAAGTAGTAGTAGCAGTCTTTAATTTCTTTCTTTTTTCTTTTCTGTATTAATTAGCTCTCACCTAATAGTTCTTTGATTAGTCTGAGAAAGGTGTGCTCCCTTTCTTTTTTGCCCCAGAACCAAACTCTGTGTATAACATTAGTAATTGGAACAGAGAACGCATCTTTTGGAAATTTGGGTTTAACAATCTCTCCAAGGTCCCAGACAGTATCTGGCACAGTCAGAAATAGCATAAAGATATCCTGTCTCCCAGTCTGGCACATTAACTACAGGACCATCCTTCCTGCCTTTGCTTTATTTATTACATTGAAATAATTATTATGCATACTGAGCTCTTTGAAAGTACATTGCTATAAATACTAGAAAAGTCATCACATTGTAATTTGAAAAATACCAACTCCTTTTTTTTTGGTACATCATTCAAACCATGGAGCCATTATGACAGACCCCAGGGAATAATACTGCCCTGACTCATGGTCCGATAGTACACAATTTAGTGCACATCAGCTCTATGACAAAGACAGGCATTGTGTTACACAATGACAAAGGTGAGTCCTGCACAGCAGAACAATCGGTTTCTTTTCTCAAAGCTCAGGGCTCACCTGCAGCTTGTCAGCTGTTACTAATGAATGTGAGCTTTCAGAAGCACAACCAACATGAGTTCACCTCTGGACTGCACACTTAGTGTTCCCGTGGGCCCCACTCTTAAGCCCGCTGAGCAGGACCCAGGTTCTTTCTCAGGTACCGAGATTATCCTGCACGCTTGGTTTTCTTAGACACTTTTGCAGTCCACCTTCTCCCTTCAGCTTCCTGTTAAGACTGCAGTGTACAATTATATCAACTTGTGACTTAAGACAGACACTGCAGGTAGGCCCTCTGAGACTCTCAGTCTATGCAGGGACAAAGATGTGTTTTCTTTCTTCCATGCCATTACACTTTACAGAAATGCCTGGTCATTAATGCCCAGGAAGCCTCCTTCCACAGGGATGCATCTCAGGCTTGTCGAGGTAAGTGTGGGTCAGGTAATTAAATCTCTTCAAAGTAAAGTTTACGAGTGAGTAGCCCTGTGTAAATGCAGGGCAGATGGTGTGCTATCTGGAGCACTCTTCGAGAACACTGAGTGTGCAGAGGTGAAAGCAAGTGCAGTGCATGTGAAGGAATGAGTGTACTCAGCTGCTATGGGCTCACAGGCTGACAGGGCTGACAGCTTATGGTCGACAATACTTTTAGCGTCCTGTAAACACAGTTCACCTCATGGCTAATTTCTGATTGGAAGAGTAAATATGAACCCATTCTTTTTTGGTCCTTTTTTTGGAGCACTTTCTTTGATTTTGATCTGGTAGCTAGAACCCAAAGTGAACCTCACTTTTATTTGTCTACTAACTAAGAACATATGTGGACTGATATTCCGTTATCCAGGCAATTCCTACTGGTGCAAAGACACTGACTGCAACAGAAAATAATTTGTGGAGAGGAGAAAGAGTAAGCTGATGGAGAAAATTATGTTCATGACAATAACCAGCTTCATGTCATGGACATGCAGGAAAAGGCATGCAGGAACGCCAGCATTCAGCATTGCACTCACTGGATGATTTCATTCACAAAAGCTCTTGCACCAGCCTTCTCCCAGAGTGATAAAATCCACGGGTAGTTTCTCATAGGCAAGAAGTGTCCGTCTGTAGCAGTCTAGTCCCAAAGCAAACATCGCCAGGTGGGCTATGAGGCACTCAGAGCAGTCAGTGTAAAATGCCACATTTCTATACTACTTTGTATCTATGAAGCACAAAGTGATTTGACAACAAACATTCTATTTGCAACATTTTGTGAAGTTGTATCTGGAAAGTATCAGTTTCCATATTATGGAAAGTATTAGTTTCCATATTATGTCCATGAGAAGATCAAAGTACAGTGAGATTCAGAGGTTTAGCATTATTTATGACCTTTGAAATACCACCCACATTCTCTATTGTGTATACTAGCCAACTCTGTATGGTAGAGTGGTTTAGATACAGATTCAGGGCCAGTTTTCACAAACCTTCAAGGTACTGAGGACCATTTCTTATGCAGTAGGTCTTCCCAAAACTCAATATATCCTCATCTCCTGGGAGCTTCTGCCTCATTTAAACCATCCTACCTTGAGGTCACTTGGTAGAGAAGGTAACCCGTTAAGACGTGGCAATCACTGGTAGCTATGCCTGGTTAAGACCAACACTTGTAAAGACTGAGAGGCATCGTTTTAGTTAATTTTTTTCCCTATTCACTTACATTTCCTCTTTGCCTGTCCTTGGCAGGTAAATTCTCATGGTTGCAAATGTTTTGCACAGAAAGCTGACGTGCTGTAAGAGTTCGGTGCTATATTGATTAATATTTCCTCTATTTCTTTTTATATCTTCGATTTACCAGACGTTTTCAAGAGGAACGGTATCTTTTGTGATGAGGCTGGCAGCACGCCACAGTGATGAAAGATGCCCTTGTAACTGGAACAAAGAACCCCGGCTAAGGATCCTGATCCCAGCGGGGGCTTCGCTGGGATTATTTATGCGCCTGAAATGTCTAGTAAAATCCTAGTTCCAGACAGACACCTCAAACTAACCCACAAAACCCAGGCCCCGACTTTACCGTGCCGTATGCAATGGCTCGCACTGGGCGCACGGAGGCTCGCCGGGAGGGCACCCCCGGCCCGGCAGGGAGCGGGGCCCGGCCCGGGCTCAGCGCCTCGCCCGCCCCCGCAGCCCGGGCGCGG
>VXAY01004622.1:500566-533333 GCA_013399855.1 Oxyruncus cristatus
GGGGAGGAGGCGCCGCGGCGGAGCACGGAAGGCGCGCCGGGGGAAGGAAGGCAGCCGGCGCCTCCATGGCGCGGCCGCACGGCCTCGCCGCCGCCCCCCTCGCCGGGGCCTTTGGGAATCCCGCAGTGCCGCCCCCGCCCTCGGAGTCTCCGGTCGGGATGGAGGTGCTCGCAGGCCAGCGGTGCCCGCCCGCCGCCCCCGCCCCAAGGGCACCGCGCACCCGCCTCCAGACCCGGCCCGGCACTGCACCCCGCGGGGCCACCCTAGCCACTGCACCACCTTCCGTCGGCCCATCCGTCCGTCCGTCCGTCCGTCCATTCATCCATTCGTCCATCCATCCCTTCCATCGGGAGCCCTCGGGGCCCTCCCGGCACCCACACTCCACGGGGGCACAGCCCGGAGGGAGCGATGTGCCCCCTTTCTTTCTCTTGGTTCCGATAGTTTTTGACAGAGAAATTTCTGTGTGGGCATCTGCTCAGAGGGCGGTATGGCTGGCGGAGGCAAGGCACCCCACCAGGCTGGTCAGGGACCTCGGTCCTGCGAGCTGGAGTGGGGAGAGCATCAGGCACTGCAGTGAGCCTGCAGAGAGGTAGATGATAAGGTTTCTTATGAGGTTCATGTAGGAAAATGTTTTCCAACTAGCTCGTAAGAAAATAGACAGAAATGGAATACTTTGAAGGTAGAATTCTGGTCCCAAAGGACTTTGACTTACTTCTGTAGGACTAAGGTGCATTCAGAATTTAGTTGTGATATGTTGTACTTAGGGATAGATGAAGCATTGGTGACCTTGTCAGTGACTTACAGACACCAGTTCCTCTGCAAAATATTTAGGTGCTTAGTACAATCTCTGCAGTGAGTAAGGGTGCAGTATAATGCTGCTTTAGCACTTTTTGTTTCAATAAGGAATGTGCTTTTGAAGCACATCTGCTGATCAGCTCTACTTTGGGTTAAATCTCAGAGCACCTTGGAGAGCATTTGCTGGATGGCTTTTGGATGACGCTGTACTTGAAGATGTCCTCCAGCCACTTGTGTCTGTTCAGCTCATGGATCCAGGCTAGAGCTAGCTTGAAGGAGAAGCCACCTTCCCTTTGGCTTCTCTGCAAAACCTGGTCACTCCAGTAATATTTACCTGTTTGGCCTCACAGCTTGGTAGTAAGGACAGAACTTCAAGGACTTCTGCACAGCTGCTGAAGTAAGTGGGATGCTAAGCAAAGAGGTGTGTAATGACAGCTCATAGGAAATGGTAAGGTTTCAAGTGGGATTTAGCACATTACCAGCTTTACTTATCTTCAGCCTAAGCCATTCAGATGAAACAGTTGCAGTTAAGCAGATTCCACTTTCCAGTGTTTGGGATTGTGTCTACTTCTGTAGTCCAGACTGAAACCCTGTCCTGTTACAGGGAGGCTCCTTTCCGAGAACTGGAATTTGGCAGATCTGTTTGTGACCTAAAATTTGGAATCCAAACCAAGGTGCCCTTCAGATATTGGATTCTTGGCACTTGAAGAATGTTTAGCTGGAATGTGGGATACATAAGGAATTTAAGCTTTAACTTTTGTAAATCACAGAATCAGACTCACAGAATGGGTCAGGTTGGAAGGGACCACAGTTGGTCATCTGGTCCAACCTCCCTGCTCAAGCAGGGCCATCCTAGAGCACCTGGCACAGGATTGTGTCCAGATGGTTCCTAAATATCTTCAGTGAGGGAGACTCCACAATCTCTCTGGGCAGTTTGTTCCAGAGCTTGGTCACCTGCAATCCACCATTGTACTTGTGGATCTGGGTGGTTAAGTTGTGCCTCAGTTATGCTCTAGGTGCTTGAGACATCAGGATCTTCTATCTGGGATTCATCTATACACAGCTTCTGACTTTTCCATGTTCTCTTCATTTCACATAAGTAGAATCCAAATTAGATCATATTGGAAGAAAGGTGGGGTTGCTGTTTAGCATTATGATCACTGCTTCCTAGCTATTGAACAATATATTTCCTATCTAGAGTGTTTTTAAAGATGATGAGTAATATTTAGTATAGGTGTATATATAACGCCTAAAAAATTACATAATAGAAGTTTGTGTGACTTATTACCTAGAATTGTTAAAGGATATGATTGTAGTTGGTTTAGGACACTGAGCAAACTGATGGCTTAGGAAAACAGAGCCAATCTCTCTGCCACCCAGAGAGAAAGTCCTGCCTTCCTCATTCCTGTGTATTCCTGTTGCCTTGCTTGTGTCAACATTAGACATCAGATGGTTACATGGTCACCTGGATCAGTGCTGATGTGGCCCACTATCAGCCTTTATGGTCTGAATGCCAGCAGGGAACAGAAAGGCAGGAACTCTGTTTGCTACAGCACACTGTGGCTTGGTGTGCAGACCTGCTGTCTGTGTGTGCCAAACAGGTTCAGGTGAGGGGCTTTGGGCTGTGTGAGCCCAACTGTAAAAGCATACATTTGGAGACTGAGCCACTGAAAAGCAGTACAGATGGGGTTGTGTGGTGGCACTGCAAAGACCTTTCTGAGCTGAATGGTGTGGAGGGGGATCTGGTCACCCTTCTGTGATCCTTAGTTAAGATCAGGTAACCATATCTCTATCCACGGGGATTTTCTTGGCACCTATGTATCAGACTGTTCTACCTTCTTTCCATTTTAGAAGAGAAGAACTTCCCTGCTTTAAAGACTTGTAGTTTGTTTGCTAGTTCTGTTTACTTTTGAGGGAGTTTTGGTAATCTTAAAGTATATTAGGTTTTAGTTCGGGACACTGAGATTTATTTTCATACTGTGTAAAGTATTTTAGTAGCTTATAGACATTCTTCTTTAGTCAAGAAGAACACTATCTTTGTGTCTAATGTCTTTTCATCTCAGATTTTCTATACTCATACAGTATAAAATGTAACTGGTATATTTGGTAAAGTTTTAAACCTGCTTAACATTGGTATGAAGCACTTTCCAGAAAAGCAGATGATGTGAAGAGGAGAATTTAGAGATGGAAAGTCACCTCCTGCGCCTCAAATGATTAGTCCTGTTCTTTTTTATGCATTTGCTCATTAATCGATTTTTTTTTTCTTTGTATAGGTAAACCTTTTTATTGCTGTAATGTTGTACCAGCTGAGCTAAATTGATCAGATTTAAATTATTCTCAAAGAAGTCTCCAACTCCTTACTGTTGTAACCACAGACATCAAAGACTAACTTGTTGTTCTCCTTCCTGCCTCCTTAAAATCACTAAAAATAAGCAACTGTCAATAAGACATTGTATGAATATACAATGGCATTTTTATTTTTAGGGAAAAAATCGAATTCTAACTTAATAATGGATTAAAGGTACAAATGATCTTGATGTTATTTACTCTGGTCTTTTCTCAACTGCTCAGTGATACACATCAACAAGAAGAAATATTTTTAGTGTAAAGGCAGTAACAGAATCTTCTCTCAGCTTATGAGGAACTGAAATATAAATTTTATTACATGATATGGAACAATGTTCCTTTTGTACTTTTGCCACGTACATTTCCTGTGAAATACGTGCTTATAGTTTATGCTGTGGTTTTGGTCTTAACAACAGTGACTATCTCTTAGAATCACTTCTTTCTGAAGGATCCATCTCTTTTGTTGGAAGAATGTCTATGGAAGAACTTCTTTGGGCTATTTTTGTGCTGTGATATCATTACCATGGTTGCTACTGTTGGGAAGTGTCATACAGAGCAGTTATAACACCACACAGGCCATGTATTTTGCTCAAAGCTTTTATCTTTGAGCAAAGATGGTTAAGCATTGGAACAGGCTCCTCAGAGAAGTGGTTGGGTCACCATCCCTGGAAGTGTTCAAAAACAAGTAGATGTGGCACTTTGCAGTATGGTTTAGTGGGCATGGTGGTATTTGGTCAAAGGTTGGACTTGATGATCTTGGAGGTCTTTTTCCAACCTTAATGATTCTGTGATTATTTGATTCTATCTGTAGCCATTTACAGCCATTACAGGTTAGACATAATTCCTGTATATGTATGTAAAGTGCACAGGAGCTATAGGTGAAATACTTAATCAGCTTTGCATTAATTACATACAGCTGTTGTTGCTTCAAATAAGGTGCAATTTGGTATTATGGAGGACAGATTCAGATGGTGTAAGAAACAAAGTGAAGCTTAGAAGCTTTCATCTTGAAGCTCATTCAAGTCATCTCTACTCACGGGGTATCTACATCCTATTTTGCAGGAGGATCAGCAGTTGTCCTGAATGCGTTTCTAAACAAACAATCCCTATGGAGAGGGTCAGTAAAGTGCTGAGCTAAAAAATTCCTAAAATATTAACATTTAAATTTTTTAATTAAGAACAAAAGCCCTATTCTGCGTGAGAAATGTACCTGGCAGGAGTAGGGACAGTAGACACTGAACAGAGAGGTGTGCTTCCTCAGCAAATGCTTTAACTGCCGGTGAACATTATCAAGTTACTGAAACATTTAGCAAGACAATTGCAACCATAGCACTGGCACGCGGAAATTCTACCCTGAGAATGTGAAGAGAAACTTTTCCAGGTGAAGGCTAGACTTCTACTTGTTTCATGTCGGAAGTTACTACTAAATAGACTACTTTAGTACATGTTTGTTTATGCACACTTGGATTGCGTGGTGGTAATTTTGTTCAAGTATTATGGAGCTCCTGTTTCTTTTCATCCATGTTTCACTGGCGGGTAACATAGTATAATGTGCAGCTTACTCAATCACATCAAAGGCCCAGTCCTATTTACATAAACACCAGTGACAATTATGCCTTTTGACAAAGAGCTCACCACAATAAACCCCATGTTTTACGTTACTACGTTTCTATAGTAGCACAAAGGGGAGTCTTCTCAAGCAGTGTGAGATCTTGCTCAGCTGTAAAGTGAGGTGGTGACAGTGACAGGGCTAACTGGAGGCCAACCTGAAGTTCTGCTGTCTTGGGTAACTCACTTAAAGCTTGTTTGGCTGTGATGAGAGTCAGTTTGCATTAGGATAGGAGGGAATTTAAAATGCCTCTGCTTACGACACTGAATTAGAAAAAGATGATGTGTGCACAGTTACTGGGGAGCAACTTCATAAATAAACAAGGTCCTAAGTAGTGTGGCAGAGGACACTTTTTTTTTTTGCCTTATTGTGATTGGGGAGGTGAGATCATGAATAAATCCATTAAAGATCAAACCACTCAGAGAATGAGGAAAACAGTTATTCAGGAGTTAGTTGGGAAGGTAAGAGATTTAACTAAGATTCGGTTCCTAAGATTAAATTAAATGAATGTATTTAATAAAAATAAAAAATTCCACTCCGCTGTATAGTCAATACATGAACTCTCTTATGTTATGCTATTTGACTATTCATAAATCCATTGCAGACATAGGTCCCGTCTATTTATAGGAACTATTTTATTCCTTCTCTGCTCCATTCTCTCTCCACAGGACTTTTGTTTCAGATTTTAGTTGCCTAGCATTATCTACTTTTAGTGTACTTCCCTGTGCTGGGTAAGTCAGTATTCTCATTTTCTGGCTAGACCTAAAAGCACTGCCCCGCTAGTGTGATTTGGCAGTAATGCTGTTGTAATTCCATGTAGGATTAAAATATCTAACAGTAAAATGATTGTAAGGAAAACTGCTTGTCTGTTCAGGGTCCTAGAATATCGTCAAGTTGATGAAATTGCTGGGTATACTTCCTGAATGAAACTTACTGGGTATAGAAAGAATTGTCGTTCGGTATGGCACTTTCATTGCCTCAAGGTTTGAGTACAGTCTTGATCTCTGCCAACTCTGTTGGCGTATTTTTACGTGGAAATCTATGGCTTCGGAAATTATGTTGCTCTAAAGCATTCCTTGGGGTTTTTTTAATAATTAACCCTTCTTCCCTCCTCAAGAAGTTCCAAGCTGATAGCTCCCATTGACTCCACATGGCATTTTGGATGATCATCTGATAATTGATGTCAGCATCTCAAACTGATCAGTTAGTAATGCACAAGGCATTTTCATTGTAATGAGGCCTTGCTATTAACAACCATGTCATCCATTTCTGCTCTTCTAGAAGGCTGTCAAGTGAAGCTCTGTAGACTTGCTACATGGTGGTACTCTGAGGTGGTTCACTTCCCTTCGACCATTCTTCTTTGAGCTGTCAAGTGTACCCTTTAAATAATCTTTGAGTCTCAGAGAGCCGATTTACTACTTGTGAAGCAATATTCTAAGCACCCATGTTAGCTTTATTACTATAACAGATAAGTATTTCATATTTATTTTCTTGTACCATGTTGCATTGTGGCACATTTTAATTAGTCTGTAATAGTACAAATATCAGAATATCTGTTACAGACAGTGTCTGTAGAGCCTGATTGCCAACATGTTCTTTTAAGGGATTGTTAGTCACAAAGTCAGTCTTGTACGTATAGTGGGAAGAGCAGAACAATATATTAGACTTTGAAAAGGCAGATGAATATCTCTGCAGCTACAGCTCTCTGCTTCTGGGACAACCCTTACATGTGGCAGGCCTTTTTATTGACACAAATATTTTCCTGTCAGTCTCTTATCTTTTCTAGCTCAGCCTTTTGGAGCAGTTGCAGATAGTTAAGACATGACATCTGAGAGCTTTAGATAATTCTAAAGCTTAAAGGTACACTGAAAGGATAACTAAGGAAAAATCGCTGACATGGTTGAAGATTGAGGAAAAAAAAGTTAAATTTTATAAAATGTGTTTTTTTTTTTTAGTGCAAAATAAAAAAAAAAGAATTATCAATATTGAAAATATCTTATTTGAAGTTATTGCAGTCTTTCTTAGGAAATGATTAGCATTATTGCCACCATTTCATAATGAATCCTGTCTACTAGAAAAGTTCCTAGGCAGTTTCTTTCCAGCCCCAGGAGTGGACAGATGCCTGCCTCTTTGAAAGTTCCTGGGTCTCAGACCACTGGTTGAGATCCATGTCTTACCATGGCAGTAATTCTTGATTCTGGACATTTTTTAATATATGATTACTGGAAGCTAGAATGGAGCGAGCACACCTGAAAACAGAAGATGCAGAGTTTTGTGTTTCAAGCCAAGGCACAATAAGGCAAACTTGACATGATACAGATTTTAATGAGTGACCCAGTCAAACTACCTACTTGCACTTGTCAGAGAAGCGACATAATCCATAAAGTTAGAATGCCACATACATCCATGTATGTGACATTCAGAGGAGGTTTCCCTTAGAAGAAACCCCAGCTAGAGGTGTAGTTATCCTTGTGGTGAGCACTAAACCTAAATTAAAAAGAACCTGAAGTGTCAGTACGTTAGTCTCAATGCGCTCCATGTTGTGATGAAGAATCGTGAGACATATTGTGGATTTTTTATTATATTTCCACTGCTATTCAGCCTTACATAGAATATTTTTGTTATTTCTAGCTCTAATTAGCAATTTGGAAATTTTTGCATTGGGGCATCAGTGCAAAGAGCAGATAAATGAGAATTTGTCTTCCATTTGACTAAAATGGTAAGAGCCATGGTTGTGTCAGACTCGTCATTCATAACAGATCCAACAAAGAGTGTCAGTTTGTTTTAGCCAAGGCTTTGGTCTGATGAACCTACCTTCTTTTAGAGTGTTGTAAATCAGGATTAACACAACTGAATTTAATGTATACATTCTCTAAAGCAGAAAAGGCAGCCTTGTATCTTATGTAACACTGACTGCAAGCTCTTGATTTTTAATTCCTAATCTCTTGAATGCAGATGACCAAACCCATTTATTTGATTTCATCAAATAAGCAGGTGGCCAGGAAGAGTGAAAGCAAAAATGTTTATCTCCTTACAATAACATCACCCTGATTAATTTGCTACTTTGAACAGAAGGAGGGCTCAGGTGCCATCTCGTGTTGACCCAGCACTGTTCTGCCTATTCGTACAAAACACAGTAAAAGCAATTTAAGATCCCGAGCCTCTGAGATCTAGGAACATTCAACCCAATGGTTGTACAAAGGATATATGAAACAAATACCCCAGACTTTTCTGTGCCTTTAAGTACTCTAAGCAAATGTCACCTTAACTTAATAGATGCGGTTTGTTTGTAAATGGGAGACAAAAGATACTAAAACAATATGTGCAAAGTCAACCTCAGCCATCATAACTCTGAAACAGATACAGAGGCTACATCTGCATTTGTCATATCAGTTACAGACCTGGGAATCGGGATTTAACTTGGAAACTTTAATCTGAAATCCAGTTGACATTTACTCAACATTTCTGCATCACTGGAAAGGCTCAGCATAATTACTGCTTCAGTGGTCCAGTGGCTACTGAACTGAAATACATCAACATCAATCCTGGTGTCTTGTTTTGAACAGGGACAGAAAGACGGGGGAATGAAAGTGTGCAGGTACTCCCTAGACTGGTGAGGGCACTACTCCTGCTTTACAGATTAACAGTCAGATCTTTTCCCTGGAGTTTCACTTATAGAAGTGTGCATCTGGAAGCCAACCGTATGCCATTTATCTGCCTGGTCATAGGAGAAAAAAGGAGCTTTCATGAGAGCTTAGCAAACAGAAGGGAGGAGAGAGTGCTAGCCTTTTCCCTCCAAACCCTTTCCCAAGACAAACTAATCCTAATCCTGCACTGCCTGGAAATTGAGGACTATTCACTCTTCACTCCTTAACTAAAATCTTGACCTTTGCTGATTGTTTTCCCACAATCTTCAGTAAGCAAAAATGCTTATACCCTCTGGTTTTGATCAAAGTAATCTTACCTACAAATCTGAAATTTGTTTATCTGGTCTTTAAAAAGTTTTTAAACCCCACAGGTCTTCATTAGGGTAACAAAGCGGGTGATCAGTCCTCAGAAAGAGAAAGGAGTGGCTAAAAAGACCCAAAATATTTGCCTATTGAAAGAGGCCCTGCAAAATATTGGTCCCCATCTTTCTTGTAGGCACCCTTCAAATACTGAAAGGCTGGAATAACATCTCCCCAGGCTGAACCTTCTCTGGGCTGAACAATCCCAATTCTCTCAGCCTTTCCTCATAGGAGAGGTGTGCTCCATCTCTCTGATGGTCTTGGTGGCCCTCCTCTGGACTTGCTATAGCAGGTTGATGTCCTTCCTGTGCTGGGGACCCAGAGCTGGATACAGCACTCCAGGTGGGGTCTCACCAGAGCAGAGCAGAAGGGCAGAATCCCCTCCCTCAGCCTGCTGTCCGCACTGCTTTTGATGCAGCCCAGGACACAACTGGCTTTCTGGGCTGTGAGCGCGCCTTGCTGGGTCACGTCCAGCCTCTCATCCTCCAGCACTCCCAAATCCTTCTCCTCTGGGCTGCTCTCAATTTGTTCATCCTCCAGCATATATTGGTACTGGGCATTGCCCTGACGCAGCTGCAGCACCTTGGGCTTTGTTGAACCTCATGAGGTTCCCATGGGCCCACTTCTCAAGCTTGTCCATGTCCTTCTGGATGACATCCCGTCCTTCAGGCATGTCAACCACACTACAAAGCTTGAGAGAGATATAAACTCTGAGAGTCTTCTGCTTCCTGGGCTATATTTTTTGACATCCTGAATTCCAGTCAGTTTTTGGTTTTTTGTGTGGTTTGGGTTTTTTTGTTTGTTTTTGTTTGTTTGTTTGTTTGTTTGTTTGTTTGTTTTTTTATTCTGGAACATGGACAGCCTTTGGATACAGCTGGCAATCAAACCACAAGGGAGTTTTATGCATTACCTACTCAAGAGGTAGGATGGCACATGTCTTCCAACATTGCTAATGCTAGTTTATCAAGAGCTTCCCACTGTGAGATGCATACTGTCACTAAAATTGCCCAGTAATACAGATGTAGCTTTCCCTAGTGCATTCCAGGTAGCCCTTCTATCATGGGTCTCTGTTAATTGGGACTATGAACACAGCATCTTCCATATACTATTGCCCCATTACCATTCCCTCTTTTCTGACAGTGTCTCATAGGAGGTGTGCAAAATCCAAGATTCTAGAGTAGGCCCAAGAAGGTCTCTTTAGTTGTAGGATCTCCATTGAAAACAGCTGACAAGAAAGTCTGTTTTGTCTCACAGACACACCTGCCATTTAAATCACTGTCCATTTCCATCACTGACTCCATACTCTATGCTATCTCCCTTAAGTGTACTTAGCCATGTTGGGGATGGTGGGAGTTCAAGTTAGATGCAAAGGACCGTGGGAGAGAGAGAGCAGTAAGTGTTCCCAACCTGGACTGCAGAGAGACCTCAACAGTCCTAAACTTTTACCATCAAGAAAGACTGGGCTCTGAAGAAGAAGATTCTGCAGTCCTCAACATTGGATGGTTTTGTTGACGTTTTGGCCTGCTAGCTGATTACCTAAACCATTTTATTTGAGGGCTTTCTGCCAAAACCCAGAAGAGAGAAAAATGGGAATAAAATAGCTGCAATAATAAATCTGATATGATTTTGTTGAGACAGTACAATTTTGTCTCAGTGCTAAATAGCACAGGATTTTAATAATTTAGTACTCCTTTTGGTCCTTTTTGCTTCATTAGGCAGCCAAAGTCCCAGGGTGTGCATACTTGCCGTTCCTGCTAGGATTGCTGTTGTTTACAGAGATATTAAACTCTTTTATCAGTGTCATCTTCTATGTAGAGAAATCCCAACAACCAAAGGCAAGAGTTCATCCTACCAGAAATTCCCCCCCCCCCCTTTTTTTTTTTAATTAAAGTCCCTCGTAAGACATCCAGTACTTTACACACAAACATCTTGCTGAATTTCTGCCTCACTGTTACGGGCTGCAAATCAAATCAGAACAGTTTTTTCCACTGATGAGATGATAGGATTTATATTTCTATGTCCCAGTTCACATCCAGTGAAGGCAGATGGTACTATTGGAGCGTATACCGTCATTAATTTGGGACTCAGCAACTGTAAACAACCATATATTTTATTTCCATCAGAATTAGTACACAAACTAGCATTCAGTAATAAAATAGCAGCATCCTAAGGAGAAGCCACAAAATTTACTGAGGTAGAGAAGGACAACAGTGATGTAGTAACTTCTGTCTTTGTGGGGAGCTAAAGCTGTCTCACTTCAGCTCCAAGTATTTTGTAATCAGTGTCTCCAGACAAAGGGAATAACTTTATTTATCTACTTCACAGGGCAATATGAAGATTACAGGCAGCTACACAGTATTTGTATGGTGCTGAAAAACAGAAGGTGGTACACAAACATATTTATTTAGTCAAATAAGTTTACGGAGTTACATCTTTTTCCATAGTTTGCCCTCTGGCTTTGGTGGTGTCAGACCTCATGAAACTAAGTCCACATGGATATTCTGGAAAAAACCAAACAGAACATGAACTCTTATTTAATCCTCTATTTCTTATAAAGGTTTATTGTTACAAGGGAATTTTGTGAGCCATATTTCTCTAGTTCTTTGGCATTACTTTTTATTGTTTAAATGGTTTTCAAACAGTGATTCTACACTAACATAAGTAATTCTAATAAGAAAATTGATATATTATTTTTTATAGACTAAAATTTAAGAAGAGTGATTATCAACCTGAAGAAGGGGGAAGGGAAATCCTACATTAAGAAGATTGGCAGTGCTTCAACTGGAAGACTATGCTGTGACTGAGGCTATAGCCAAAAATAGAATTGGATTAACAGAAGAAAAGCAAGTAGCTAAAACTAAGGTCAAAGCAGAAATAGATGCTTTAGAATTATCTCATACAACGAAAGATAGGAAGAGAAATTTGAGGAGTTTTCCTATTATATGCACCTGTAAAAAGGAAAATGAGTTTACAGTAAGAGGAAAGATGTGAAAGATGACTCAAATAATAAGTCAATTAAGAAGAACTAAGCTTTAAAATATGAAGAAAAAATTACAATAACCTTTTCTGATTGTTTATGCAGGCTTTAAGATGCATACTATTAAAAATACATTTAAAAATAAGCTGTAAAAGATAGTTGTAGTAATACCAGCACTTAAAAAAGAAAGAGTAAAAACAAGTTGTCTAAAAACTCTCATTCAGGTGCGGTAACACAGTGGCCAGTCAAACTGAATAGGTTGTGCTTGAACTCCTCACCAGGAAGCTGTCTTAACTAGATAATAACAAGTTCCACCTGATGGCAATTATTACAGCTGTGTTTACACTAATGAGCTTCAGATCCATAATTTGTGGGTGAGACAAGATAATGCACAGATAAGAAGACTTTGATAGAGGAGAAAGGTAGTAGAAGTTTGTGTCTATAGAGATTTTTCTAGGATAAGTTATAGCCTTAAAGAGACTTGTTCTTCCTTGTAGCTTTGAATTTCAGTCAGGTGAGTGTTTTCGAAAGGGGAGAAGGTTGCACTTGTTAAAGAAATTTATTTTTAATACCTTCAACTCTAATGTTCTGAGGTCAATAGTGACTATCCTAGTCTCTTCTTCAATTTTCTATGTGGAAAAGCTGAAAGCCTGTTTTCCTGATAGGTATGTCTATGCATCAGTAATGTAAGGGTCTAGGAGCAAGCAAAGCCCATGTCTTCTTTTTATTGTAGTGGTTTTGTTCTTTTATCTATGATTAGATATTGCTTGGTAAAAGTATAGCTAAAACTTAAATCTGGACAGCAGACAATTATAAATCTGTATCAGAATAAATCCTTCCTCTAATCATGTGTTCCTGTTGTCATATGCATTTAAACTGTGTGCTGTGAGCACTACAGTGGTGTCTCTCAACAGCTGTGTGGTAGGAGTTATGTTAAAAATGAAATGCATGGTTAATGTGTGAGACTTCTTCAAATTTATTAGGGTGTAAGGCTTATCAGTGACGAGGAACTGTTGTTTTAACAATGAGCTCAGTATTATGACAGTAACTGAGTGGAAGGGATTTCTCTCCATTGAGTAGTTCTACTATTCACAGCAAAATAGAACAGCTGTGAGGGAATACTGTGGTAGTAATATTTCTAACAACGTCTAAACACGGTATAGCAAACTAATGCTTACAGGTTGGGGGCTTCTGCTCATATATGGCTAAATATCTTCTGTAATAGTCAGTGGAGAGAAGAGAAATGAGGTTTTTAGGCTTTCACAAAAAATAGCTATATGAAACTTGTCCCCAGTTGTTATTTCAGAGAACTGAATGTTTCCTTTGATGTTTGATTAAAAAAAAAAAAAAGTGAAACATATGGGGATGGGAATGACTACTTCCCTTTCCCAAGGTGTTTCCTCTTTCACTATGACACTTGACCAACCTGTATGTAATCCAGGAATGGCTACAGGTCAGGACTATCTGAAACTGTCCTGAAGAGTTTAGCACCAGTTTTGCGTCTTCAGCCATTCCTTGCACTGAATATAAGGAGAGAGAAGAGTGACTGACATCTAGCTGAAAAGACTGTCTTAGAAATGAGACACCAGTGCTTGCTGTACCTGGATGGATGCACTGTCATTGGAAACTGAGTGAGCCAGTTGTTGATATTCAGCTTTCAGCAGTGGTTGGCTGGTTTGGTCTCTTTTTTTCTTTTTTCTTCCTTTCCTCCCTAGGGCTACTTTTTAATGAAAAACTCCTCCAGTACTAGCATATGAGTCATAAGCATAATTTCCTCTAAATTCACAGCAGCCCATGCAATACTAGATAATTAAATATTGAAAAGGTCTGTGATTCTTGTCTTTGCTCATTCTAGAAGCAATTGCAATAAAACTCTGCCTATTGCAGGCAGGTACTGGAGTGTCTCAAAAGTGACAGATGGACATAGTACAAATGTACTTAAACCTCAGAAATGATGCAATAGGTCAAGCTGAATCCTGATCTGATGGAAAACAAGCATTTAATGTTTTAGCAATGACAAGCCCTGCGTGAACCCTAGCAGGAGACCTATATGGTCACAGCCCCAGCTGGTCCAGTCAGCATAACTCTGCCTAAATCAAATTCACTGACACTGGTCAGCAGCAGTTCAGGGGCTGACGTATAGGCTTCCCAGAAAAATCTGCGGAAACACCATAATATATTTCTTAGAGGTCAAGCCACTAAGACTGTTACCTCTCTTTTGGTGAGGGGGGTGGAGGGAAGAGGAAAGAATATTTTTAAAACTCATGCAATACAGATGGTCCTGACAAGATAGGTGTTCCAGGAAGAACATCCAGCATAAGAAGGCTTATTATGTTGGGATTTTTAAAATAAAAATGCTTTATTGGCAAAAATATCTCCAGCTTTGCTTATAGTATAGGACTTCAGCGTAACAGTAGCAGGTGGCTGCAGCATTGAAATAACTGGTAATTATATTTTTGATATAATGTGTTTCAAAGGGAAAAGGAAGAATCCACATGAATTTGTAGCTCAATAAGCTTTATTCTCATCCTTGATCTGGTCTTCTGACTAAGGCTGCAGAGCAGAGATAAGACTGGCTGATACTGCAAACCTGTAAGCCTCTCTTATCTGTGACTAGTGCTCTCTTCCTTCAGGGAACAGGCAGAGGCGTGTGATGGCAGTTTTTCTCTTGTCCTTGGTTAAACATAGAACTGCTGTTGAATTTTCTCTCTTGGAAGTCTGTTTATTCATCCCTTAAACTGAAAATAAACTTGTCCTACACCGAAGATGTTCATTAAGTTCACAAGTCTGTTTTGAGCTTTGTGCAGATGGATGTCTTTGTTAAGCTGCCTTAATCATAACTGTCCTGTGTTCTGGTTTTGGTAGTTATTGGTGGTACAGATCAGTTGTAATCAATATGAGAGGTTCTGCACTAGATTCTACATCTAGTGCTCAAGGCTCAGAGTACAGGAACTATTGTTTTCAGTCTAAATGTAAGAAACCTGAACTGCAGACACCCATTCCTCCACTCCCTTGCTGTAACTCTTTTCTTGGGGAGGTGGTGGCTTCAGTCTAGCATTCCAAGTCCTCTGGAAACTGCCAGGTGGCGGGGAGGGCTGCTAATTCTTGCACCAGCATATTTACTCCTGTTTGAAGGTGCCTTAAAAGGAAGAAAATGTCTGTTAGATCCAGAAAATGCATCTTAGGAACGTGTTACCTCTCTGCATATGCCCTTTGTTGTGATGGTGATATAGGACAGTGGAGTCCCTCTGCCGTGTATCTGTTATTCTTAGAGCTTTGAAAATAGTTAGCATGAGGTTTATGTTGTCTTCCTGCTGGTAACAGTCAACTCTGTTGTCCGCTCTGCACTGGGGATGGTATTTCTTGTTTCTCTTGCTGAAGGAGTGTGATGGGTCTGTGCAGGTTTTGCTCATAGCTCTGGGCTCCACTGCAGTCTTCTAGGTAGATGTGAAGTGTGCCCTTCACCATGTGGGATTGCTGAACAGTTCTTGTTCTGAAGGTGGAGAACTGAAATATTCTGTATGATTACAAGACGGTATTAACTTTGTTCTTGCATTATGTCAGACTTCAATGTAATTAATAGGTATTACATTAGAAAAAACACCAAGAGTTAAATAAGAACATGATAGACCAATTTTATTAGTTACTACACTAAGCAGTTACAAAAGATACTGTTTCGTGCAAGGCCTTTGGTTGCTGCTTGAGACAGCTGAAAGTATACTGCAATTAGAGAGAATGAATTGGTTGCCAATTTCCTCTCTTGAATGCTTCCATTAACAGTCCCACTAACAGTTGTAGTGAACCTTTAATGAATACAATAAACCACATAATCCACATAAGCCTGCGTGGCTTGGTACATGGTATGTTCTGTAATGTTCAGTCATGTTTTCTATCTGATTTGCTAAGTACTTTATCAACAGTGTGGTATGATTTTTATTTTAAAAAAAGTTGCCTCACTGAGAGTAGATTATAACTTCATTTTCTCTTCATCATTTGTTTCATATCTACTTGATTCTGTGTTAAGCACATTTGGAGAAAAACAGAAGTAACAGAGTAGTGAGGACATAGTTGATTGGTAATGTGCTGTTCTTAGTTTAACATTCAATCCCTAGAACTTGTAGTATGATGCTGGAGTACCCTCTTGGGTAGGCTCATTTTGGTGGCTTTTGCAAGCAGTGGAAGTGCTCGGTGATGCAGACAGTGTCTGCTTCATGCCAATTCGAAGGCATGTCTGAGTATCTAAGAGAGTAGTTGGATGCTTATGCCTATACCAAATAGTAGGACCTTAATCTAACAGAACCAGGATGAGGTAAAATTAGGCCTTGCTTCTTCAGTAGCCTAGTCACTCCTTCCTCCAATAGTCAATCCTTCCCTGTTGTCTTCTGTATTGCATGTAACATCGCTACAAAGTAGGGAGAAGTGGTTTGAAGAAAGGCTGGGAGGAAAAACTGACTGTTCCTGGCTGTATCCATCAGTCAGTCTTTGATCAGTAGTTTTTCTTCCCTCTTGCAGAGGAAGGGATATATGGATTCAAAACCTTGGGATTCAAGGGAGTTCATTTTAACCTTAGTTTCCTACTCTGTAGTCAGATGTCTCCTTGTAAAGGCAGTATCAGCTGTCTTGTGTGGCATGTAGGTGTGCTCAGGGTGTGCCCACTTGGTCATATATTTAAATATGTTCCTGATGGCCGGTGTTCTGCTAACATCCTCTAGAGTATGGACTGAGGGATGTGAGGATGTTATGTTTCTGTTTTGGACAAATGTGGATGTAAAAGGTGAGACAGCTGGGGAATTTGGTAAGGGTGAGTTGAGAGTTGCCCTCAAAGGTGCTGAGGGGGAGCCCCACTGTTCCAAAGCTGGCTCCACCTGCATGCAGGGCCATTCTCTCACAATGCTGTAGCACAGGTCAGCATTCAGGATGTTGAAGTTGTCAGCAGCACTAGTGAGGAAATGGGGTTCAGTAAGACATGGCTGGCTTGCTGCTGGTTGAACCCTTTCCAGTGGCAGAATTGGCAGTGGTGAGATGAAGACATGATGTTGGATTTCCTGTGATTTTATAGTAGGATCCATCACAAAATGTAGAGGGGCCAGCATTGGATTGGTTGGCAATAGAGCTGTGGTCTGCTGTGTTTTGTCTTAATTGTTAAAATTTGCCCCAATATTGTTTGTTATCAACCCATATCTTATCAGGGCAAAATATTCATCCTGGTGTCTGCATAATAGATGAGATGCACTGAAGAAACAGTGCTTTTCTTTCTGCTGAACTCTTCCACAATAGCTGTACACATGTGTACAGACATGAGAACAAACATGATCTCCTGAATAAATTGTTTTCCCAGTGTTCTTACAATTTAATAAAGCAGTGGGCTTGTCTTAGTAATCTGACTGCTGTTGGCTGAAGGCAGTTTAGCAACTCTATTGATCATGCCTGTTGCTTTTAGCTACAAGACCCTCACCTTACCCCATTAAGGGTAGGAGCAGTTGTGTCCATATGTCCCATACCTGCTGCACAGTGCTGCCTTAATGGCTGGTCTAAACTGGCTTTGACAATTCCAATGAATTATCTGCACCCGAGTTCATTAATCAAGTCTGAACAGTGACTACTTTGCTATTAGTATTGCTAGTGGTGTATTTGGCATGCTCCCTTTCCTCTTCCTCTCCTGCTGCGTCTTAGTCAGCACTGAAATTATGAGGGTACCTGCTAATGCCCTGCATGTCTAGAGCAGGGGTACTGTGTAAATAATTCATAGGGCTTACAGGTTTCAAGCAAGTCTAGTTAGAGTGGGTGGGGGAAACTGAAATTAAATAATGATAGAAGATGCACGGTACTGGATTTTCATCTGATGCAAATTTGGATTTTGTTAGAGCTATTCTAGATCTCCCTGCGGTAGCTGAAGCCAGCTTTCCCCAAGACTCACCAGACTGCTTATCTTAGTTGCCATAACAGAGCTACCTCTACCATATAGCCTGTCTACCTGATGTGGATTCCTTTGTGTTTCTTTGTTTTTGTCTTGCTTGCTTGTTTTGATTTTTGTCTGGTTTTGGTTCCTTTGTTTTTTTGTTTTTTGTTTTTTTTTTTTTTTTAAACCCTGTGGGTTTTGGTATGTAATGAGGATTGCTCATATGGGAGTTGCTATGGATCCATTAATCATTAGAACAACTTTCATGAGAAGAGTCTTGGGGGTGCATTAAATCTCTCTTGAGAACCTGTAGGGAAGAGGCTGTTCTTGGTCTCTGTGATTGTAACTAGAGTGCATCAACTTTGCATCTTTAACTTCTCAGTCAGACTTTGGCCAAAGGCCAGAAATTAGGCCATAGCGCTTTGTTAGGCAAGAATTGGTAAGTGATGCAGTTTGCTTTTGGATTAGTGGATGTGTTGCCTTTTGTTTTATGAGGCATTTTCAGCTGGTAAATGAGTTCTTGTCTGGCCTGTAAGAAGGCAGCAGTTTCAGGCATAGGTCAAGTGCTATTGCCACAGGGTATGAGGAATGCATTTCTTTGCTTTATCCGGTGACCCAAGATCTTGTTAAATGTTTTTATTTTCCCTATTACAGAGATCTAGCATTCTTGCCTTTAGAAAGAAAGAAAGAAAAAAAAAAAAGCTAAATCAACTCTCTAGCATTTTTAGTGCGTGCTTAGTGTAAGTGCAAATAAATGCAAGAAGCTGTGGTGGCTTCAGGCTACTTGCAGCAAATAGAATTATCTTAACATAATGATTATTTGGCTTTTGTTGGTGTTTACTCAAAATGATATTAAGAGTAAAAGGATGAAACAAAAATGCCTCTTCTCTTTATTGATAGTATTACATTGTTTGCAAGTATTTCATCTTCTTTACCGACATCAATATTTTGGCTTTTTAAAGTAGAAAGCCTATTTAATGTGGAAGCAAATGCATTAATAAGTGAGACAAAAGGATTGCTAACTGGATTGCAAGGATTATCTGTTAATAGCGGTGCTGCTTTAGTTTGTTTTGGTGGTCCAAGTTAGTAGAACACAAGCTAGGTGGCAGGGTATTAGTTCACAAAATTGAAAATAGTTCACTATGATTATTTAGTATCATCTTCAGATAACAGATGTATAAGAGGCATTGCTCCTATTTATTTAAAGGCTGGGTTTCTGTGCATTGGTTTTCATGTTAACTGGAAAGGAGACCCAGTGAAGGTGAATGAGAAGTTGGTTGTCCTGCTAATAAAAATCTAGGAACTAATTTGTTCCTGCTGCAAGCTTTTTTCCCCTAGGAATGTTTGTAAATCAGCGTTAGAAGAACTGCACTCTGGTAGTCTTGAATGTCTTCATGAAAGTCATAGATTACTTTGACTGACAAAGCTGTATTCCTAACACACATGGCAGGGGTGGTCTTGCTGTACCAGTAGAGAAGTGGCTTTGGAGGTGCAATTAGCTCCTATGCTTTGTCATATCATATGTTGGCAACGTTGCAGAAGACATGTTTACAGTACGAACAGGTGTGATCCTGCATCTCCTACGTTTGAATACTGGAAGACTGCTCTGGACTACTTTTAGAACAGAGGTTCACCCTGTGATACCTGTAATGTTGGCCTCTCAGTGAGGCAAACTGAGCCCCTCTTTCTAGCCACTAGTATGGGAGTACGAGTGACTGTTATCCTCTTTGATGTCCTCTGTAACGATAACATTTATGGTTTGTGCTTTAATTTTGACTGCGATGGCTTGAGAAATGATTGTTCCTGGACAGAAAAGCACTTTGTAAACGTCAAGGGCACTTGCTGAAGTTAGTATCAAGCTAATCAAGGAAGAAATGTAGCTTTATTGAAAACTTGTTCTCTCTTCCTTTGCATGCTAGGTGTCTTAGAAAATGCATTTTTTTTAAGATGATAGCTGCACTTGAGTATGTGTAGATGGGACAGAGCTGTCCCATAAGAAGCCTCTAAGCATGCATACTTATGTAGTGAGTGGTAAGCAAGCAGCACAAATTTGATGGTAGGTGTACATCATTCTTATCCTTAGAGCTTCCCTAATTTTATGGTGCGCTTCTGTAAATAGTAATGAAAAATCATACTTCAGCAAGATGTTTTTCTTTCAGACAGGCTGGGGGGGCTTCAGGCCACAGCATTCTCTCTGTTGTGGGATTTGGTGTACTTCTTTGCTATTAGCCTTGAGATTAAGGCTTGAAGTCAAATTCTTGAACTGAATTCATGTTGTAGTACCTTGCTGGATTTCTTACAAGAGAAGTCAACAACTTAGAAGACTAAGTTATTCAAACTAGAAAACTTCTCCAAGCTGCAGTAAATTATTTTTTTCTTTAAATTTGAAACTTACTAGTTGCTGTAAGACTGATCTGAAACAAAAGACTGCTAGCGGGTGAGACAAAGTACCTTTCTTGCTAGTCAAAGGATGCCTCACAAAACAGAAGGTAGCGTAACCCGACTGTTTTTTCAGGCTCTCATTTTGCTCTGGAAAAGACACTTGGAATTTCCTTTCTTCCCTTCACCTTTTGAACAGGAAGTGTTTGAAGTAATTTTTTTCAGAGAGGGGAATATAGGAAGGTATCCTTTAGAGGATTTTACTAGATTGTGATGAATCTCTAATTTACTGATTTTAATATATATTTAAATAAACACAATAGATATTTAAAAATCTGAGTGCTCTGTAGATCTTATGGCAGATGGACTTTGGTGCACAATAATGAAATCAAAATTGTTATACTTTTTGCCATTTAAATTCCATCAGCATGAATTAGCTTACTCATCACTAATCTCATCAAGCTTAAGAGACCTTAATCTTACTCAAACAACATTATAGCCCAGAGTAAGAGGCTGGAAATTGATTTTTTTTTTTTTTTTTCTTGTTTGTACTGCATGTGTTTGCATACACGTTTACTATTTCCTGATTTACGGCATGCTATCAGCAGCTTGGAGATGATCTGATAAAACCTGAAAATTTTCTTACTAAATTATTTGAGGTTACATTCTCAAATATTAAATTATTCGAGGTCTCCCTAGCTGCTGAGCTGCTCTGAGAATTAATTCCCTTCCCAGTCTATGGTAGGGAACCTGAATCTTTGATTATACAAGCTAGGGAATATATTTAAAAGAGAACCTACAGCTACTGTTTCATTATTAACAAATGCCTGTTTTCTAACAGGTTTTCTGATGGTTTTCTTGACCCTGCGGGCAGTTCTGTGCACATCTGTCAATGTTTGCCATCATGAAAGCGTAAAACTGGTGCTCCATTCAGGACTCTTTTGCACAGGTGCTTTATATGAATCTTAAAGGCATAAATACTGGAGGAGGGCAAAGAGCAGGTTTTTAAACTAAAACAACATCCAGCTATGAACAATAAACAGAAATTGGTTATACCTTAACTTTTGGCTGGAAAATACTCTCAAATGCAAGTGATAGTAGCAGTTACTACCCTGCTTGCTACCTGCAGTTGTAAAGTTGATTTCCTAACTAGGAAAACAGAACTTGAACTCGTGGGCTTTGATACAACAGTACAATTATCTTAAATCATTTGAATACACTGTGTGACAAACTGATGCTACAAGAGCTATTTTTTAATGTTCAGCCATTCTGTTCTTGAAACAGCAGCCTCAGACAGAAGGGAGTAGATGGTACCCCCACCAATCTGTTTTGAGTTGATATGCTAAAGCTTTTTAACATCTTAGAATGAAATAGCAGTTAAACTAATAGTGGGTGGGATGATGAGGTGTAATGAGTGGAGAACTTGTCAGTTCATCCTAACAAAAATCCCATGAATTTTGGTGATACCAAATCCATTTTGAAATTATTCAAATGTGGGCTTTCTAACTTAATGTTTAAACAAAATGTCCTGTTTCTGCTGTAAGGTACTAAGAATCCAAATAGTTATATTTAGACATAAATTATATTTGTTATATAACTGCAAAGAACTACATTCCAGACTTGAGAAATCATTAGCTGCTACAAGACTTGAGTAATTGCTAATTGGTGTGGTTTGTGGCCAGTACTCATAGAGTCACTCGAGTAGGAACAAATGCACTTAAGTCAGTTGTGGTATTTGGTTTCTGGCTTTTAGTCCTTCTCATTGGCTTGCCAGAATCCTGTCCTATGTATCGACTGGCTTTTCATGCTAAAGTCCTAAGAATGAAGAGATATTTGCTTTATTGCAATATATTAATTGGGTGAAATTTGTTTTTTTAAACAACTTGCAGGATTCTGAGCTCTGCTTGTGGCTGTGGGTGTTATGCTGGTTTCCAGAGCTGTGCTGCATTTCTCTTTGCCCATTCCACTGACTGTGCTCAGGGAAGGTGCCTTGCTGGCCAACACCTGGCAGATGCACAGTCAAGTAGTCACTTCATGTGGAATGAAGGTGCTGCAAGTGCTCAGCACATAGTGAAGTGATCATGTATTTGAGGGTGTGGGCAGAGGAGTGGCTTGAAATCTGAACTCCAACAGTATTAAGCAGCTTAAGCTTCTCTACAGAGTAGTCTTACTTTGAGGAGCACAAACCTCTTACTCCCTGCAGAAGGAAAAGCTCTCTACCATTTTTCAGTAAGGAAACTAAAATACAACTGTATGCAGGGGAAAAGTGGATACAATACTACCTACTCATGGATTCATCTGTGTAGGGAATAGGTAATGTTCTCAAACATTGTTCTCAGATGTTTTCCTCATGCATTATGCAGTATGTTTCCCTAATGAAAGCAGGATAAGAGCACCTAAAATTTTGAGTTATCTTCCTCTCCTGAGGAAAAAACACTTAGCTAGCAGTGTCTTCCATGGTTTCCTGTCATTAGGTTGCTCATAATTATTTGATAACCCTTACATGATTATCTCTTGCCAGCCTTAGTGGTGCCAGTTGTCAGGTCATGTCTGATTTTTCTGCTCCATGCAGCTTCGTGTTCATGGAAGAGATGGGCTTGATATACTCCTCATATGTGGAGTCTGGCTTTGCACAGACACGAACAGAACTAAACCCCCAAGTTGATAGTGTAATTTTAGTGTGCTGGTAGCTTCAGAAAAGACTGAACTGGCCAAGGTGCAGCTGGTACTTAACAGCCAGTGGTGGTTCCCAACTTCTTTCCTTGCTAATGTGGTCTGGCTTTTTCAGAGTACACAGCTGTCCTAGCATAACTGTACTCCCTTGCTAAAAATAGCAGATGTAGCACTCAAGTAGGCCTGTAGCCACAGGGAAGTATTCTATAGATCTAGTACTTTTGTGGCATGGTTGCTTCTCATACAGTTCAAAAAGCCAAATCCTTACTTCCTCCTATGGCTGTCTTCTGAGGTTGTAAGTTTTTTGTCCTATTCCCTCTCCAAAAAGCAAGCAAATAGTTTGGAGTGGGGCAGTGGGAAGAAGGGGAGACAGACTGCCAGGGAGGAAGGACTCTGGAAAACTGTTCTTAATGCTTGATAGTGATATATGTGGCCCACAAATAGGATTACTAATCATGGTTATCCAAGGTGCATCTGACATAAGTACATGTGGCTATAAAGAGAGGCACATACTCCAGGGGTTACTACAGATGAAAAGAAAATGAAAACTACTCTTTCCTTTCTTAAAGGAGAGGGGGCTTTATTAGCTGAAGTGATAGCTGAAATAGTTTTTAACCTTCTCATTTGACAGCCACAATATTTTGCTATTAACCTTGCTCATAGGCAAGGGAAAGTAAATTAAAAATAATCCTTAGAGACCCATTCATCTCTGCAGGTATAATGACCTGTAACCTCACAGATACCATCTCTGGTAGGAGCAGAACTTGAGTTCTGCTGTACCTTTGTATTAGGATTTCACTTGAGAAATTGTGCTTTGAAACCTAGTGGAGAGGGGGGGTGTGTCAAAAGTCAAGGACCTGGGCAGGTCATTGTTTCAAGTGCTGAAATACAATATAGGATGATGCTGAATTGCCCCCCCCCCCTTTTTTTTTTTTTTTTGTTGTTGTTGTTTTGGGTTTTTTTGTTTGTTTGGTTTTTTGTTGTTGAAACATATTAGAATATTTCAGTGAAAGCCACAGCTGTCTCTTTGTGCAGGGGTATACGCAGACACCTACTGCACACTTGCCTTCTGTGAATCCAATGCAGAGCAGTTTGAAAGTGCAAACATATATTTCACAGATTACCATGGGGATCACTTTAATCAGCTTTGAGACCTGCTAATGCTGTAGAGATCTTTGAAGGACTACTGCTGTTTTCATCTCCATGCAGCCAGTGCAAGAAGGAACGAACGTCATGTCTCTGTGCCATCGCTGGAAGAGATGCTTCTCTCTAGGTAACTGTACAATGGGCATCTGCTTTTGTTGTGCATTACACTGAACTGGGGGCGGACAGAATTAAGAACAACGGCTTTAGGAACAGTTTAGAGCAAAAGGTCACTAGGTATTCAGTAAATCTTTCTAATCTAGTGTTGGCTAGAAGCCAGTGTTACAGGCCTCTGGGCTTTTAGTAGAAGACGACAGATAGCTTTAAATAATAAGCATATAAATGGAAAAACATTTATTTTTCTCATTTAAATTGTTCTCTTAGAAATCAAGATCAGCTGTGCTTGCAGCTGATATGCTTAAAACTGTTAGTAAATTGTTACAGAGCGGATGCATTACAGAATGGAAAAAAGCACTTGGGTGTCAGAATGCTAATAGAATTATGATGTGCCAAGGATATTTTTAGCTTCAACCAATATTAATACAGGGAAACAGGCCTCAAAGGTGGGAGGAGAGAAGGCTGTAACTGCTTTCTTTTAAGGATTAGCTGTGACTGTCAGTTGTGCTAAGGAGATTTCTGATGACTGTTTTTGAAATATTCCACTAATCACGTAACAGATACATGTACCTGAGAGTTATGAATATGGTCCAAAATGGGATTACTAGTCATGGTTATCCAAGGCATATCTGACAAAAATACTAATTTCAGGATCTTTCTTGAGCAGTGGGATTATTGACAGGGGAAATGCTTATTTTTCTTTGAAGTATAAATGTCCAATTTAGCTGTAGCTTCTGCCACCTCATGTTCACTTTTTAAAAACTATTTTAACAATCAGATCTGATACATTCCAGGAACTGGAAATAATGAGACTGGAAGAAGGGAGTAGAATTACTGTTTTGCATTGTCAAATGTGGTAGTTTCAGTGTTTTTTTTCAGTTTTCTTTTTTATAGGAAGATATTTTTTTTTTGAGCTGAAAATTCAAAATAAGCTTAAATATGCAATTGTTTTTATTTCAGAGGCTGAAAGTGCCTGCAGAATGAACACAATATGTTTTTACATTTTGCCCAATTAACGTGCATTTGCCCTGTTGCCTTGTCCATAAAAATGCTTCTGAGTTATGTTAAATGAGTAGCTCTAAATCCAGTACCCTCCGCGCTGTTTCAAATGGTGAAGACTTGTTCAGTGTTTTCTAATGTGTGCACGTGTTTTGAACTCAAATAACAGCTGGTAGGCCATGCTAATCCAGGAATTTAAAAAAAAAAAAAAATTGTGAAAAGAGCAGTGAAATGTTGACATGTGATATTACCAATAGGTGAGCAGAAACATCATTCTCCAGACTCCTAAAATCACGTAACCCCAAACACAGAACATAGAAGCAGTGCATGGTATATTGACTTCTCACTGAACCAGTGCCTCCATTACCTCCTTCAAAGCTGCCTTAGTGCTGCTTCTTGTGAGGCTTGTTCAAGACATGTGCTGTTGGTTGGGAAAAAAATTGATGACACATTTCTTTTAGGATACCTTGGTGTTGTTATAGTATTTGCTAAGTTGTTGGAAACCTGGAGCATATGGAACTCATAGGTAGCTTTCAGAGCTGAATCAGAGTTTGAGAACTCTGAACAGCTTTTGAGAAAACGTATTGCACGTGAAGTGTTTGGCTTTAAACTTGGGGGTCCTCAGTGACAGCTTGGAAGGTTCCTCGAGCTTACTGGAGCTGCAGTACTTGCCCATTTAAAATTCTGGTGTTGAACAGTAGCTGCTGAAGCTGAGTATTCAACTTTGTGCCAGGATCTAAAATCTAATTCATATGCTGCCTGAAATTTATTTTTTCCAGGCCTCGGATGTATCATTGGTTCTTATAAATCAGACACTTGTGGATACCAAAAAAGCCCCTGCTTGAAGTCCAAGTCATGGTGACAAACTCCTAGCAAATAAACAAGTGAGTTTGGAGAATTGAAGGAAAGAGTAGAATAGGAGTGCAGCTTCTAGCAACACCATTTTTGTTCAGTGCAACAATGGGAACTTAAAACTAACAACAAACCACTTGTTTTAACTGGTGTCAATTATTAGTGCCCTTAACGTTTTTGTAAACTTAGTCTGGAAGCTGGGACAGGGGAAGAAGGAATTATCTTTTTTACTTACTAGTGATACAGGTTCAACCTTGGAATTTCGCTGACAGCTGTGGCTATGAAGCTTGAGGCAGAATAAGAATAGATCATGTGCAGTGTTATTAGCTCAGCATTATCAGCAGAAGCTGCTTGTTTTTGACATCAAGTGAGAAGGTACAAAATTACTTGGGAGATGGAGAAGAGCTATTTTAGGCCAAGTGCTATTCCTCTTGTGGTCTCACCAAGGCTGCATAGGAGGATTGTTAGAAGGAATAGAAACATCAGGCCTTTATTTTGTCATTCCAAGATGCAAAAAGAAATGAACCAAGGAGACCTTAAACACATACTATAGGCAGCCCTAGGCACCTTTGCTTTCCCCTACCTGAGTATTCTGCCAACTCATTTTGGCTCTGAATAATGTGGCTGTCTGCTGTTCATACAGAAGGAAGTATATTTCATTGGAAGGACCTGCTTCTTATCCCTTGCCTCACTAAGAGTTCTGTCCTGTCTCTAGAAATACACAATATTTTGCATGACAGTGCCTCTGAATCTTCTCTGTATACAGTTTCTGCTAAACTGTAAACTCCGGAGGCAGCATAATTCTGGCTGCTGCCGTTAAGTTCTCAGAGGTGTCTCTAGCATTCTGCTAGGAATCTGTTTTCTTTGTGACAACATGTAGCTGCTTCATTCAAATGAACTTCGGCGTATGCATCAAAATCCAGGCTCCAGCTGTCTCTGGCATGCAATGCCATTTTCAACTGGAGGCTGCTCCTCAAAACAAGCAGTGTTTTGTGCCTTAGAGTTAACAACTTTCTAGTTAGTAATTTATGATTATTCATAAAGACCATTTTCAATGATAACAAATTTAGTTTAAATCTGAAATAAACAGAAGCTGCACAAAGCATGTACTATTCCTTTCTAGGCTTAACATTAACAGGGCCAAGCAAATGTTCTCCTAATTTCTTTAATCTCAACAGTTGCTTTTGTATCAGCTAAGGCTGCCAGAAGTTTGTCATGAATGTGTGCAGTTCTAGTTAAGTGAGAGCTACTGATGCTGTTAAAACAATTGATCAATCAGCTATGACCTACTGATCCACCTATACTGTGAGTATCTCTGTATCTATAACACTGTAGTTCTTCTGTAGTTACATGATACTGGTGAATTGGCCCTCCTTAGACTGACGAGTACATCCAAGCTTTTCTTTTGGCTTAGCTGAGCTCCAATTTCATAGCAGTGATCCCTGAAGTGCACTGTCAGGTATTTGCACAGTAGGATATTTAACACATATGTTCCTGAAGACTGGATTAATGCTTCTCTTAAGGGCTGACACTTGTAAGCTGCAATGGAGCAATCCAGGCTTCAAAGTAAGCAAGCAAGCCCAAATTAGAAGCCACTCACCTGTCTTGTGTTGTTGACTGGTTAAATGAAATTATCATCCAAATTGGTCTTGGAGTAGGCTGACAAGTGGTCTTTCTAACATGACAACTTCTTTCACAGAGAGGAGCTTGATAGAAGCTCTTTCTGTGTGGCAGCTTCTCTTAGTAGCTACTCTTATAGGCAACTACTCTTGAGTTTTAAGAAACTTGTGAAATCCATGGGCATTATCACATTTGGTAACTTTTCTGCCCATCAATACCCTTCTTAGTCTTGTTAATTTTGATTATATACACACATTGCATAGCTATAAAGGCAAAAGGAGCTAAGTTATAGACCTGTGTCTATTTAGTTTCTTTGCAATTTCTGTGTTAACTTGATGGATGACAACTTCCTCCTTGCATCCTAGAATCCAGAAAATAAGGTTTTTTTGCCCAGTTGTCTCTTGTTGTGCTTCTGAAGATTCATTTACTCTTAATACCTTTTGGAGTTACCATCTTCAAGTGAGACATCTTTATCCAACTCTTGCTTTGTTTAGTGGTCTATATCTTGCACAGAAAATAATTCTGTGAAAATAAACCTACAAAACTGATTTCTTTCTGTGCATTTCTAAAAGATCTGCTATAGAGCTATGGATGTCTGTGTTCTGATTTGAACAAGGAAGTTATCTGAGAGCTTTAAGTTTCCCTGTCCCAAGTTTGATTTGTAGTAGGACTGTCCATAGCAATCTTGACTTGCTTTTGCTGAACACAAGGTTTTTTTACTTTAGCTGTTGACAGACACAAATTCAGGTTAACTTTTAAGAATAAATTCTAGTTTGAAGAACTCCAACCTGATGTTGTTTTGCTCACTTAGTTTACTCAGAGTTTTGCTGGAATATGCAACTGCTTAAAAAAAACCCTAACAAAACCAAATGCCCCAAAACCCAAACCAGCAATTACAGGCATTTGGAAATGAGTTACAGAGTCAGAACTGAGTTCAATTCCAGCTTTTCTGTTTTTTATTGTCTCTAGTCCGTAAGAAAAAACAGTACCTTCCCTGGGTACATAATGCTTCTTATGTGTCTTCCTGCAGAGGGGCTTGGTCTGGCTGAGTAGTCACTTAAATATCTGCAACAGCATTTTAGATACTAACTACACTGATTTGTTGCATGGTGGTAAGCATTTCAACCTCTTACTTTACAAGTCCCATTGTAGGGTTCCAGCTGCCTGGAATGACAGATACGGAGGGATAGCTCTTGCTATCATGCTAACATTTCCTGATGATACTCTGAATGTTGGGTACACGTGTTCTCATGCACTGTGTATGTTGTAGCTAACAACTGCCTTCTGTCACTAGAATTTGTCATGGCCTCCTTATTATCCTAGACTGAAGCCCTGAATGTTAGTATTCCAGTCTAACAGACTTTAACTGCTTATGCTTAGCACTCACGTTGGCAGAACTGACACCATTCTGTTTTTAGGTAACTCTTTACCATCTAAGCTGATTAGACACTACTAGGTCAGAAACTCAATACTAGTGAAGTCCCAGGTGAAAAATAAACACTCCTTTTTACCAGTCAACTTTTCCATTACTGTGAAAATCTTACACTTGTTACTATCATGTATAAAAGATTGTTTTTAGTAAACAGAAGTTCTGGTTGGCCGCAAACCACAATGAACTTTGTTGGGAAAGCTAATAAAAGTTTTATAACTGCCTATTAAAATGACAAGATTGTTCATACTTTCATGATCAGAGTTAATTGGGTACCAAAGTTCTTAACTCTACCTGCTGAAAGCTTTAAGTTCCTGAAAGATATTTAGTAACATCCATGGTGCTGTTAACAGAACTTAAACAGTTTGTAGTAAAACAGATCTAAAAAACCACGTACTAAATATATATTACTTTATTATTTAGAATTTTTTTTTTGAAAATAATAGCTTCACTTCTTGATGCAACTTGCTTTACTCCTGAGATACAGAGTAAATTGCATCTAGGCAGGAATGTGCCATTTTTGCTTTTCCTTTAGCAAGTGAAAGTAATTTTATTTCCAGTAACTTAAAGCAGAATAGTTCTTGCATGATTCTTGAGAGAAATGAGAGGTGTCTTGCAACTGTGGTATTAACTTCCAGGCTGTTGCTGTTATGAACCCTGGTTATTTTGCATGTAGGTGATATAAAGACATCTTACTTTGCAGGACGTATCTACGATGAAGGAAGCATGTTTAACAGTACTTTTGATGATGGAAGAACTAGAAAATAAAAGCTTGTCTGTGAATTCTTCCAGAACTTTCTTTGTTCAGACATGAGTATGTCAGAATGTTTGCCTATGATTTTACACTATGGAACATTGTAGAAGTTTTCTAAGTTCTTAAAGCTTAAAATTCTTAAATTCTTAAAAATTAGAGCTGTAACACTGTCAGGTTTTTTTCACATGAGCTGGTTGTAACTCAAGGTTAAGATATCCCAGTCCTAGTGGGAACAACGCTTTCCCAGAGGATGGGGTAGCTGAGTTCATGCCCTGCATCTCCTGTTGAGAGCATGCTGTGCTCTGTCTCTTTGAACTCCTCCCTTATGCACTTTTAGATTAACTTTCAAGCGCATTTCTGTTGAACAGTGAAAGCAGATAATGAAACAGTGTAAGAAAGAATGGTTTCAGGTAAAACCAGCTCACTTAACCAAGCTTCCAAGTCACTGTTCATAAATTAACTTGTTGACAATTCTCAACTGCAGAACTGGTCATTTGGTGTCCTCTTCGGTAATCAGTTTGTGACAGGAATCCAGTGAAAAAAAATGTTATCCCTAGAAAGTGACAGTGTTACCAAATCTGGGTGGCTTGTTAAGAACTGACTCTGTACTTCAGTGCAGCGAACTTGTCTGCCACCTCCCTAAGTACAGCTCTTAGCTTCTCAGATGTTCACTTTGCTATCTCTTTCTTTAAGCCTTAACCTATAAGAAAAATTCCATGTATTTGGTAAATGACAAAGTTTGGAGGCTTGTGGTGAGGCTCTCTTTCACTCTGAGGAAAGCAGGCTTTCTTATGTCTCTTGATTCAAAACTTACTACAGTTGGGGTCATACGGAGGACTCTGTATGGCTACTGAAACTTTGACTTGTGACTGTATAAGCTTAGAATCGCAGAGTTCTCACAGTGAGAAAGGACCTCTGGAGACTGAGACCAGCTCTGCTCTAGTGGGGTCAGCTTCTTTAGCTCAGTGACCCTTCTTGTACTAGATCCTACTCCTGCCAAGAGCGTGCAGCATCAGTACAATGACTCCTGGCTCTAAATGCTCTTAACATTGCTTTAGGTTCTAAACGACATGAAGAAGCCCATTTGGTGAACTTCTCATGTACAAACCTGCTGTTTCTCATAGCTTGTGGTTCTGCTGTTGAGGTGAGGGACTTAAATGCTCTATTATCACTCTTTCTTAAAAATGGAACCCGTGTTAGAGCAATTAAGCACATCACCAAGCTAGAAGTAGTAACTAGCCGGCTAATCTTCTTAAGAGAAAAGTGATAATTTCAGCATGAGTTCTCTTGTGACTTCTGACAGTTGGTAAGCATCCTAAGTGACTCATCTTTGAAAACACTACAGAATTAACAACACTTTATTTATTAATCGTACAGAAGCTATGATTATTATTGAGCAGACACTGAGGAGACAGATACACACGGAAAGTGTTATCTTTGCAGGCCTTGTAAGAGTATTAAGCCATAATTCATTGCTTTTCAAATGATAATAAATGCCATGTGAATTTGTCAGGGCATCAAGTCTGATTTCTCTTAATGATGAGAGAAAGCTATAAAATCTCTCTATTTTTGTCAAGCTTTAATCCCATCTCTTTTTAGAAAATAAATTTGTTAAATATTGTGAAGTAAGAGCCCTGAAGAAATGAATGGGCTTTATAAAAGGGAGTTTATAACTTGAGTCTCGCTCGCTGAACTTTCAAAGCAAGTGTGAAACAGTATTACCTGCACTAAGTGTCTCAGGCCTCAGAATTGAAGCAAGGTATATTGGAGAATGCTGAAACTCTGCAAGGATCTAAGTAGTTGAGTTACCATCCCTGAAGATGTTTAAAAAAACATGTAGAAAGTGATGCTTCAGGACACGGTTTAGTGGTGGCCTTGTCAGTACTGGGTTCATGGTTGGACTTCATGATCCTAATGGTCTTTTCCAACCTAAAAAATTCTGTGATCCAGACTTAAGATCAATGTAGTTAAGCATCCAAAATCTGATTGTAGCTCAACATGTGAAATGAAGAGGCTGTAAGGGACAACGGTCTATTATTAATATTACTACTAATTGAAACATGAATAGCTTTATACAAGGTAAATTGCATAACAGATTTGCAAATCCACGGGTAAATGACACAAAATATGCAGGTCTTGTGGGAGAGACACCTTCCCAGAGTGGAAAGTTGGTGTGCCCTAAAATGAAGTCAATGAGTCTAATGCCTGTGGATACAGGGAAGTAAACACTACTATGAATAAGAACTGCTGAGACTTCAGTTTTAAGTTCTACCACTATAGAAGGTGGTCAAGTCTGCTTTATTTATCCATAGCTTTACTGAAACAAGGAACAGAGGCGAAGTTGCTTTTGCATGGCTGAAGTGATTGTCTGCATGGGGTCAGGTGTCATTGAAGGGGATGCCTTCTGAAGGTGGTGTAACCCCTGGGACCGCTGCCTACCAGAAGCCCCCCAGAAGCTCAGAGCTCCTTAACTTTTGTAAGTGCAGGGAAATGAAAGCATCTGCATCCAGTAGTAAAGGTCGCTGTCTGCAGGCTTTTTGGTGTGATCTGCTCAGTAGCAGGGGAGGGAGGTGAAAGGCATTCCTGATGGGCAGGATTACTGGATAATCTTCCAAAATGAGCCTTATTCCACTAACAGTTGAAGCAGCTGACTTAAGCCACTTTGAGAAACAAAAACCTTTTTGCAGCTGTTTCGACACACTCACAAGTCTGCTTTGAAAATATTTCAGTGCATCCAAAGAGTAAGGCAAATTGTCCTTGAGGCACATGTCTCGGAAAGAGTAGCCAATAGCATAGTGTATTAAGTAAATCTAAATAACTCTGAACTTTATCAGCTGTATTGACTCAGTTAATCCTTAGAGTTGTGGGACAGCTTCATAATTCTTTGTGGAGAGGAGAGCTAGTCAGCAGGAGAACTTAAAGCATCAGAGGGAATTATGAAAAAACAAAACAAATAAGATCTTTGGAAAAAAACAGCAATTTTTACAGAATATTTTTCTGGAATGGTTGCATTTCTGTTTTGAAGCCTGACGAGGAAAACAGATGAAAGCTTCCTTGCACTTAATGCTCTTAAGAGTGTTGTTTGATCTCCTTTGCAGTTACGCAACATGGAATCAATGGGAAAGGACAAGTATCCAGTAGTGCTCTTAGTTCTCTTTTTTTTTTTTT
>VXAY01004622.1:535045-561486 GCA_013399855.1 Oxyruncus cristatus
CACCCGCGGCCCTTCCCGGCGGCGCCGTGCGGCCCCACCGGCTGCGGCCGCGGCCCCGGCCCCGAGAGCTGCCGGCCCGGCCCCGGTGGGTGCGGCCCCTCGCTGACCGCCTCCTCTCCGCGCTCTCCCTGCAGGACCGGTCTGTTCAACCTCGGGCTATAAGAAGGCGGATGATGAGATGTCCGGAGCCACGTCCGCGGCGGATCTGGACGAGGCACCAGCCCGCACCATTTACTTGAACCAGCCCCAGCAGAGCAAGTTCCGCGACAACTGGGTCAGGTACGGAGCGGTCCCCGCTTCTCCCCTTCCAGGCGGCAGCCCGCACACCCCGCAGCCGCGGGCAGGGAGGGCTCTGGTCCTTCTCCAGACCCTGCTCACAGCGGGTTTCAGCACAGTAATATGTGTCTCTGCCGAAGCAGGCGGGTTTGTTTGGTGCGGGGGGCACCACGGTCTGGCCCTGGCACGGGGGAATCCGGCGGCAGCAAGGGAGCGAGCTGCTGGAGTTAACACTAGTGAGAGTAGGGAGCTGATGGAACTGCATGGGTAAGATTCATGAAAAGATCTGCACTTAAGGAAAGCCACTGAATTTCGGAATAACAGGATTTATTCAAGTACTCCGGTACGCAAGGGCTAACACGTGAAAATTTAGTGGGAGTTTTGGACAGAATCCACTATCTGAACTCCATAAAGTGTTCTCTTAAAAAATAGCATTCAGTTCAAAGAACAAGTAGACTAAGCATAAAAAAAAATTGTGTAGAATAGCAAGGAAGAAAAGAAAAATATGTCTAACAGGATGAGAATGACTACAGGAACTACAATCTGGCATCCCCATGCATAAAAGGCTGTGGGCCACTTATGTTCTTTAATTGAAGACCAGAGATAATTTTCTTTAGTGTTCGGGCTGTTTCATTGTCGGTGTGTGTGTTTAAGACTTACACTGGTATGGTTAATGCCATGTTATTGCAGTTTGGAAACACAACATGCACTGAAACATGGAGTATGAAGATGTGTAACATCAGCAAGTTGTGGTGGCTATGCTTGCCACACTTGCCTGAGGTTAGCTGGATTAGCTAGATGAACAGATGGCTCCTGCCATGAATAAGGAGGAGCGTTATTTATCATCTGTTTGTTAAAGCAGATGTTTGGGTTATTGTTCATAGGACAGTTTACACAATGAGTACCTTTATGAAAAGAAGAATTTTATATCCTGCTGAAGTGATGATTTGCATTAATGGTTCTATTGTGTGCATTATCAAGAGTAATTCTAAGAATATTCTTTGGAAGGATGCTGGTGTTCTGGTCAGCACAGCAACTTATTTATACTTGGTTTTGTCAACAACTTTCAATTGCTGTATAGTTTTCTGCAAAAGCCTATGGTTTAGAAGCAGTTAAAATGACACATTTTCTCAGTGTCTTCGTTATACTACATAGGTAGCAATAATGGATGTTGAA
The DNA here is from genome assembly GCA_013399855.1 of Oxyruncus cristatus. Lineage (NCBI taxonomy): Eukaryota > Metazoa > Chordata > Aves > Passeriformes > Cotingidae > Oxyruncus > Oxyruncus cristatus. Next base: position 536,498 of record VXAY01004622.1, read on the forward strand.
CACCTTCTTTCATTGCTTTATTTTCACTTCACTAATTCAGAAATTACTTTGACCATTTTTTGCAGATAAACTACTTGTGCTTTTCCAGACTTAGAGAGGGGAAAAGCAGGGAGTAGAGGGTTGGCAGAATCTGTAGCTTAGGTTTTCCAGGAGAGATTCTGTTCTGATCTGGCTAAATCTTATGGAAAAGTAGTATGTGACTGCTACCAAGAACTTCTTCCTGACAGTGGTATTACCAGAGAGCGGTTGTGCCTTACTTGCTGCCTGGAAGCCATCCCCTGATAGCTGTGCAAGTTTCTCCCTACCTTTTTGCATCTTTGTTTCCTGACAGGCAGTTTGAGTCATGAGGACTATTTGTGAGGGATAGGACAAAATACAGGTAATGTAATGGCAAAGTAGACATGTTTTCATTACTTGATTAGGAATCTTAGCTCCTTAGTGTCACTTGGAAATCAAGTTAATTTTGTAATAATTTGCTGCTGCTTAGTAAGAAAGCTTTGATCTCTGACTTCTGAAAGGGTGACAGGCATTGCCTGTGTTCCTTCCATCCTCTGGATTAGCTTTCTTCCCTCGGCCCAGTGGGACTGAAGGCAAAGGTGGCTTGAGCTGGTAATATCTGAGTAAGGGGGCCCTGTGTGGAGTATGAATGGTTATTTACTCACTTAAGTATTGGAGTTTCTCTTGAGGAGCTGCAGTTCTGTATTGCTTTCAGACATTCTTACTGTGTTCAGCTTCAAATCTCATTCAGCACTGGATTTCTCTGGACTGTTGGATTTGCAGATGTCTTGTCTCCATAGGAAGCATTAGTGTACCACAGAGCAAGGTGCTGTGTAAGCAGGTCAACACCTCTTTTTGAGGGCTTATGGTAAATTAAACTGAAGAAGAGGATAAAACAAGCTGTTTTATCCTCTTTTTTTGGTAGTTATCTTGTATTCTCTGAATAACAGTGGGAATTCGTGAACATCCATAGAAAATTTTCCAAATTAAGGGTAGCGTGAAATAGCTTGCTCAAAACAAAGTAAAATACAGCAACCAATGGAGGTGCAGACTGTGGAGTAAGGTAGGTTAGTGATACGGCTTTTTGTGTAAGATGTTTAGAACATCTTGAGCTGCTGAACTTTTGGGTGGAGATGCACTGTTAGAAGTGAATTCCAGTGTTTGTGGGAGCAAAAAGAAAAAGTGATAAGTACCAATATTTTTTAATTTTGGCTAAGAAAAATGAATAATTTCCTAATACCACTTCTAAATAGTATATAGTGATATTGCAGAAGATAAGTGGATGGCAAGATGGCATTAGCACTTACAAGAGTCTTGAACTGTGAGGATGTAGAAGGAAGAAGCATTTTTTCTTCCCCAGGCTTTCTGGCATAAGTGAGACTGAGGATTTGTAGAGAAATGACTAATTCTCTTTTGTTCTTGGAACTTTGTCACAATCTACTTCAAAACATAGTGCTGTGTGTTGTAGGCTGGATTTAGCTTGGCCATTGACATGCACATTTATATGGCTGTCACTGTTTTTTATTGTACTGCAGCAGCACTTCTCCCATCTGTAGCAGCACCTTCTGCATGCATCAGAAGCTTTCAACCCTGCTGTGTTCAGTTTGAAAAACTTTGTGGATATCTTACTCTGTAGACCTTTTAATAAAAAGTAACTTAAGGTCTGTTTTCAGCTGAAGCATTTTAGAAGCTTTGAAATACGTAAAAAACTGACCAAATGTAATGGTTTTGTCCAATGCAGCTGTGCTTGTGGTATTAAGTATGTTTGTTTTTATGAAATCTAACTAGTACCTATTTTAACATGTTCAGTATACGTAACTTACTTGTGTCTGTTTAGTCAGAGCATTTCTGTACTCTTGAGTTCAGTAAGAAATGAAACACCTGTGTTGGGAAAATTCCCAGGCACTCTGTATACAGCTCTGTGCCACTTACCATGACATTTGTGTTCTGTAGCAATCCCTATGCTTATTGAAGCCCTACTTCCTGGGAAGTGGCTGGACATTGCCTGCTGATGGAAAGCAGGGAATAAGTTTTTTGTTGTCCTTTATTTCTCTCAATGACCTCTGCTTTTGGTTTATTAAACTGCCTTTATCTTGACCTATGAGTTTTTTCCACCTTATTTTCTCCACTTGTTCTGCCAAGAAGAGGAATGATAGAGTAGGTCAGGGAGCACCAACTGTCCAGCCAAGGTCGACCCACCACGAGTTCAGAAACAGGCTTCCCTATTGCCTTGTTAAACCAGGGCAGTACAGGTGGGTGTGCTGATAGGGGCTTGAATGCTGTGTCAGTACTTCTGATATCACCGAAGTAATGGCACGAATACTTTTCCAAATATATATTATGTGAAGACTGGATATTTTACTTAAAGTGAGAATGTTCTATAAATTTTGCTTTCATGTAAATACAGTTCCTTGATATTGTGTAGTAATACAAGAATCTACTGTGACATCAGTGGCTTGTGCTGAATGTATAACAGTATTGAAACTTTCTTTTAGTGCGTGCAGTAAAAATCTGGTTAAGTGATTTGAGGCCCTTGCTTGTTTCATATGTTAATATTGATGCAAAAGAAGCTGGACTTCTGGTTTATTGATCCAGGAAGAACAAGTGTGCTGAGATAACTTTAAGAGCATTGGAAGTTGTCTCTGAATTTGCGAAGTACGTTGGAGTTGCTCTTGTAGATGTTGCTCTAGGTGATAGTCTTCTACTCCAGGTCTGGCAGTGCATCCTTGTGCAAATGTGTTTTGCATCTGAATCAGGGCTCCAAGTTCAGCCTCAGTTTGTGGCTTGAGTGAGAGGTCAGAGCAGAGCAACAGTCAGGAAGGGCAAAATTTGACTTGTTTTTAGGGGATCTTGAATCTAAGAGTCTTGTTTGAAAACTTCTTATCAAAACAGAATTTGGTGGCTTGATCTGTTGGGGAGGTCCCAAAAGTTGCATTCTGATATCCTGAAAATCCTCACTTCAGAAACTTGTCTTCCATACAGGCAAAAGTTAAATTTTGTTAAAAAAGGTAATGATCAAAAAGCCTTTGGTGTTTACTTTTAAATTGTATGGGGTCTTAAGACTCAAAGTAAACAGGTGAGAAAAAATTTCTTGTCTCATAAAGCAGAATTAAATTCCCACTGGAGAATTTAGCACTGAAGACTGTAGGAAGACTTCTAGTAGCATCACAAGTCCTGCATTAAACAGTCTACTGTTTACCTGTAGTCCCAGACTGTCCCGTCCATGTCTGCAGGAAGCTTGCTGGTGACAAAACTGTAGACACAATCTGTATTCTTCTTTTATTCCATCTGTGTGTTGCATTAAATGAAAAATGCATCGCTTTATTGAGTTGTGAATAGGTACTGTAGAAGCCACTTGTGATTTAGAGGCATTAATGCTTTTTGAATATGTGGGGAGGTTCTCACTGTGCTTAATGAGTCCCCGCTGCTGAAATAGGAGTTGCTGGTATCACTAGCCAATTAGTGTTGACCCTTGAAACCCGAGTAGTGTTCACTATGGTCTATGGTTGAAAATGTGGATACCAGTCCACATTTGTCTGCACTATCTGAATTTATTTGCACTTAATGGTGTAGCCCAGCATTCATCTTGCACTAAAATGTACCTGTGCTCTTCAGGTAAAGCTGCCCTCACTTCTGTTTATTCTTGGTAGGGTTCAGGCCATGGCTGTTTGTGTTACTGTGTTTGTATTACATTTGGAAATCTCTTCTGTTGTCATGTGAACAGACTGCTTGCTTGACTGCAGAACAGCATTTTGAAATTCTTCAAAGAAGGGATGTATTATTATATTCTGAATGGTACAAGTCTAGTCACTTGTTAAAATAATCCTCTAATTCTTTTCAGTTCTAGGTAGATACTGTTCTTAACTGAGAAAAAAAAGTACTTAGTGTTACATACTCTTGTAAATAAGCAAAAACTTGTTTCCTGCAGTGCAGCTGTTGCTGATACTGCAATCTATCACAATGAAAAAGTCTTGGATACAGCTGTAGAATGATTCTCTCAGCCATTAAAACTCACTAAAAGTAATAGGTATTGTATGCCTGGTGGTGTTTCCAGATTGTACGGATATATTTGAAGTTGCTGCATTTTTGGTCTTAGTGGGCTAGTCCTACGGCCAGAACCCCTTGACAGTTAAATTGTTGAATTTTGCATAGATGAAATGTCTGGATGAAAAAAACCTCAGATGTGGGAGTTACAGTGCCCTTCCACCTGCTGCACGCTGAGCTCTCTGGTCTTCTGGAATTGTTTTGGATTTTTTTGGCATGATAAATTTCATAAATCAGCAATAGCAACATAGCAGGGGATTTAAACTTGGTACCCGTCTTCCTCTTCTTAGAGAAAGTCACCATCTAAGTGACTTTCAGACACTGGAGCCAAAACTTAAATGGAGTCTGACTTCATACAAACAAAGCTGTTTTCCCACGTATTTGTTGAATAAATACTGGCCCTTATTCAGTAGTGAGTTTTTTTTCTCCTATGATTCTGCTTATTTTATGTATTCCTCCACTGTTGGTGATATCTGTCCGGAGAAACAGGGGAACAGGAAGAGACTAAATGTTTTTGGTGATTGTCCGTGAGGTTTGAGTGAGGGTGGAGTCAAAGCAGGTGTGTTTTAGGACTTAGAGGTGGCAAGTATGATAAATCACACTTAGTCGAATTCATGCTACAGACCTTGCTCACTACTACTAGTGGTCTGCAGAGAAAGGTAGGAAAGCAAGAAATTCTCTTAAGCGGACCTAAATAGAGCTTAAGAACTGTCATAACTGTATTCCAATTAGTTTCTCTGGATTGTGAAGATAATTACATTTCTCTCAAGGCTGACTAAATATTAATCTCTTCTACCAGCCCTCTGCTTGTCACTAAAGTAAAAGCTGCTTAAGTTGTGGTGTTTAAAAGTGGCTTTAAAACCTGAAGTTGCGCTCTGGCTTTTAGTCGGCTAGCTACCTTATGTGACTTGTTTGATATTTTTCGGTCATCTTCACATGTGCTGTGAAGGTCTTTACATATGCTGTGTGTTTAACTGAAAGCTGTCTTCTGTTTGCATAGTGACTAAGTGTGGTACTAAACTTGCTTTATTAGACAGTAGTATTTCGAGGTTAACTGTTCTGGTCAGCTCTATTTTTATTGAGTTGTATTTGCCAGCAGGGCTACTGAAAAGCAAGGGTGTATTTCTGTAGTGATGACCTGACAAGCATGCTGAAATAGTATCATGCCTTCAGAGCTTTTGGTAGTTTCTAAACAGTCTTTCTTTAATGTATTTGTTACTGAAAAATAGCCAGGGATCTGTTCCCATTCCTGTGAGGATTTCATGAATAGAGAATTAGTGGAAAGGCCTTTTCTGTTTGCATGCCTTAGGAAAAGCCCCCTGGGTACAGGATTTGGAAGAAGAAGTGCTACTGTGCTTCCATTAAATGTGACCACGCAGTCAGGGTTTCTAGGTTAAAGTGAGCGTAAACAGTTGTGGTAGTGCCTGCTCTGTATTAAAACTGCCATGAGCATTACTGTAGAAGGCTTTTCTAGTGGAAGTAGTACTTTGGTAACATTAGTTACATTGGTTGTTGCAGTCACGGTGCTCTACTTTGCATTGGTGCTAGAAAGGTGTTGATAGTCCACTGGTATTTTGGCTACTGCTGAGCAGTGGTGGCACAGCCACCAGCACTGTCTCAACGTTCCTTCCTTCCCCCATCGAGGGCAAGATCCTGGGAGGGCACACAAGTAGGTCAGCTGACCCAAACTAACCAAAGGGATATTCCATACCATATGATGTCAACTCAGATATAAAAGCTAAGGGAAGGATGAGGAAGGGGCAGCATTCATTGCTTGCAATGTCTGCCTCACGAGAAACTGCTGTGCATGCTGAAGCCCTGCTTCCCAGGAAGTGTCCAGGCATTGCTGCTGATGGGAAGAATAGAATAAACCTTGTTATTTTCAACTTTGCTTGTGCACATGCAAACTCTTGCCTTTGGTTTAGTAAACTGCCTTAGCTTAACCCACATGTGTTTTTCCCTCTTATTCTCTCTCCCCTATCTGGCTGGGAAGGGGAGTGATAGAGTGGCTTGGTGGGCATCTGGTGTCCAGCCAACATCAACCCACCACAACATTATATGGACTTATATCTATAAGATGTCTTAGCAATTATGGAGAAACTGTAGGAGTGCAGGAAAAGATGGAAACAAAACAGGCACTTGGTCTATGGACAGTGGTCGTTCCAGAGCACGATGATGGAAACTCTGATGTGTACTCTAAAGAACTCTTTGTTCTTTGTCTTGCTCTGTCAAACTTTAAGCAGTATGTCTTGTAGTATTCAAGTAGTGGCACTTTTTACTGTGCTAGAGCAAGTTTTACTCCTTTCACGCTCCTGTGTTCTGACCTGAGCTCAGAGTCTGTCTGATATTGTCTGGGGTACTGAAGCACCACATACCCTTTTCTTAGCTGACAGAAATGTACAGGCTGTAAACAGAGCAGTGAAACCTTTGCTGGCTGGAGTCTTCCTCTGTAAGAACTATAGGCTTGAGGATTCGTCTGACAGAGCCCTTTGATTGACTTGGGGGCTGCATTGGTTCAGACCTGTTACAAAAACCGACACTAGTTTTTTAGGACCTTATTTCCAGTCAACCAATAATCATTTTCATAGGCGTATCAGTAATTGCTTCTTATAAGCCTTCATGATATTTTCTTTGGGGAATTTGTAAACAGTTGATTTTGATGTCTTTTTAGCAAATTTCATGATCAAAATACACCACCTTCTGTATGGGCAAGGAGGTAGATGACCTTTTGCTGTCAGGCACATGCTAAGAGCTTTGATCATAGCACTTGGATTTAGAGTAACCTCAGCATTCTGCATGGCAGCATTGTTTGTTGGTGAGATGTTCCTATGAATGGGTTTTCTCTGTACTCAGTGTAATAACTGAATGTTGGTTTTTACGTTAATATCACTTGAAATGTGTAAAGCTTGCTGCTGTGCCTCCTGCAGCAATGGTGACTGCCTGGAGATAGCTTGTGTCGTAGTGCTTCTGTACTTGAGAGCTGTAGTGGAACTTCAGATGCTGGTGTCAGACTTGCTATTAAGTGTCATGTGCTTGGCAGGACCTTAGCATGCACACACCATTACCTTGAAGATGGTATTTGAGCTCTTAATTCAAGCAGATCATCGTGGGTTTTCTGGGTGTTGGGTTGGGTTTTTTTTCCTTCCTCCTCTGTTATAGGGCATCCGATCTTTTGTACGTGTTAATGGAAACAAAGCCTGTGTGGTGAGAGACGAGTTCAAGTCTGTAACATGCACTTTAGTTACCCAGCCCCTTTGCTGTTTTTCACATGTCTGTGTCAGGCTTTCTTAGCAAGTATTCCTGCAAATCGATGTGTATTAAGATCACCAACATCAAGCAGTATTCATTCGTAAGCTCTGCAGAGTATTTCAGGTATGTGAACTGTGGCATGAGTAGCTATGGGTGAATACTGCCTAGGAAAAGACAGTATACAGAATACTGCTGTACTTACCACCCCTGGAAATGCGACCACATGTGTCTTAAGGAGTTCAGGTTTTCTTAATCCTGATTGTCCTGAAGGTGAAGTTCATCTCAAGAGCTGTCCTTCCAAAGCAAGGGTTGGAAGTGCTTTAGATGGCTGACTGGAAAAAGGCAGAGCTGTATTGAGCTGCACATTGCCAGCACACATACGTGTCTCAAGGACGTAACAGCTCTGTTTCAATTACTGACAAACTTTACCTCTTCAAGGGTTATGCAGTAAAGTAAAACTTGACTTTATAAAATGTTTTTGAGACACAGGGAAAATGGCAGCAATGGGAGTGATTGTGCAAAAATGGCAAATGCAAAAACGGAAGAACTATACTGGAAAACTGTCACTGAGTTCTCAGTGCACAGTTTGCTGTTTTTCATTTGAGTGTTATTAAAATAACTAAGTAATCCTTGATACTTAAGTAATATGTAGGTTTAAGTTTGTGAATGACACTAACTTTTTCCAGATTATACAGTGATTACTTTGAGAAAAATCTCTGCGCTGACCTAGAAACAGTGGGGCCAAACTCTTTCAGCTGTACTCATGTGTATCCAAACTCATTTATTTAACAGTGTTTGGTACTGTTTCTCCCAACTTGCGCAGTGGTGTAACTTGAAACTTGACTTACGCAAATTAGGTTGCAGGTATAGAGGAGATGTCTCTTCTAATGTTTGAACACCTGTTTAAATGTTCCATTTGTGTGGTTAAGCAAGGTTTGCATAGTTAACAGCTGTTGCTTCAGGAAACACCAGTTTGTTGTTTGGTTTTCTCCATGTGCTCCCCTCACCCCCTCTGTGCCACAGCCTGTTTTGTGAACTGCAGACCTGGTATTCTGGGGTTTGGGTACCAGCCACTTCAAAGACAAGATGGCTCTGATTTGGGCTAGCCTGTGCAGATACTTATCTTTAGCGACCAAAACTCTGCAATGAGTGAGTGAGCTGTATGATTGGTGTTTTTTTTTTTTTTTTTTTAATCTGTTCACCTGTAGATTTTAAATTTTCTGAGCTTTGATTATTCTGAAGTCGTCTACAGTGCATCTATCTGTTGGGAGGGAGCACAAAGCTTTTTTTATATTATTTTGAAGAATTGTATTTGTCCTTTTAAGCACTGTTCTTCAGAGCCAAATCAATCAAATGCTCCTGCCCAGTTTTGACTATTACTTAGCTTTTGGTAAGAAGTTTTCCTTCTCAATAATAACATGTACCTGCTTTTTATACTTACACATGGTTACTGTATGGTAACAGCTAAATGTGCCCATCTCTAAATAGAGTTGTATATATTTTCTCTAGGCATCTGTTGTGTTACTTAAGCAACAGAAAACATGGAGTAAGTTAGTATGTACAAAACTTCGAAAATAACCTTACTGTGTTGGCATTAACACAATTGTTAGAGTAAGAATCGTGTTTGGACCAGCTAACGGTGAAGTTGGTAAGTGATAGAATGTTGTTAAGAAATGTTGCAGCTTGGTTGCAGTCAGAAAAATTTTTACTTTAATATAGTCACAGCAGTCTTATATCCAGAGGAATAATCTTCTGATATAAAATCTGCCAGTGTTTGATTTTTTTTTTCCATTAGTACTGCTTGGGGAGTTCACTTTTAGGTCTAAACTGTTAACTTGATTGACCCATATTTTTAAGTTACAAGGTAATTCTGAGGTGTGTTTAATTATGTTCTATATTAAAGGAAGATTATTACACATGAGACAAAAAATATTTACAGTTGGAAGAAATTAATAAGTACTTCAAGGAAGTAACTTCTTTTATATAACTGGACTGTGTTACATTCTTTAAACCTGGATGCATGATTTCACTCGGTTTAATTGACGGGATCTATGTTGCAGTCCAGCCACCTGAAATTTGTGTAAAATATCACACTGGATATTTGTTTATACATATATTATATGATTCTGCTGAGTGGTTGTAGCAATGTGACGTCTGTAGGTTGTAGTGATAGAAATACTGTCATGTTTCCTTTTGCAAGATATCCAGTTAAAGTAATATCTGATTTCCATGAAATATAGTAGGGATTTGTAGGTGCTTGAAGAGAAAACTAGGTGATAGATGCATCTAAACTGTTTTTAGTTGATCTTGTGTTTTTTTCACTTGCCCTACCTTTTCTGCTCAACTGTTCAAAACAGAGCTGTGTATAACAAATGGTACCATGTTGTATCTCATTACTGCTTGATTTTGGAAGATGCAGCAGCATCTCATTTGGTGGCTTGGAGTTGGGGATGGGAAAGATAAGAGGAAAAGGAAAATGGTTAAAGAAAATAAGTTGTCTCAGAGAATGTGATTCTCTAACATTGTACATAGAAAGATAAGGGAACCCCGCTGAACTTAGCTGCTTGTAGGTTGCAGTAAGAGTTTTATGCATAGCAATCCGTTGTGAAAGGCAGATCACGTAGCTAAAGCATTTGATTATACTAGTCCTTCATTATTTCTGCATAGTAATGCTGTGGATTTTGGTTGACGTGGAAGGTTTATTGGTCGCAGAGAAAGGACCAGGCATAATGGAAGGGTGCTCTTGGCACTTCCAGGGGCCTTCGGTAAAACAGCAACTGGGAAACAATTTCTTTTTTTTCCTGAAAGAGTAACTTAATGATCCTTGTTCCTTGGAAATACAAGACTTCTTTAAAAAAACAAAACTGAAACCAAAGACAAACAAACAAAAAACCTCAAAACCTGAAACCAAGACAACCAAACAAAATGATGCCTCAAAACTCCTGTCCCTGGTTGTGTGGCCTTTGCAAGGCTTATGGAGGTGCAAGTGCTCGGTTGTTAGAACTCCCAACTCAGGCTGATGCCCAGTAGTTATAGTGGGGGGATGTTTAGTGCTAACTGAATGGGGAAAAGTAAGGCAGAGCTGCGCTTTCTAAAAATATTTTTTTTCCTTGTATAATGGAATGCTGTGTGCCACTGGGTAGACTTGGTCATTTGCACAGCTCATGCAGATTCTGTAGCATGGTAAGTTTCCTTGCACTGTCTCAAAAAGACATGTAAATAAATGAGTTGTAAGAACATTCAGAGTAAACTCAGAGAGTGAGGACTTCACAAGATCAAGAGTCTTAATCTCTTTTAGGTTTGTTTTGGTAACGACAGCACGGGTGGCTTGTTTGACTAATTTGAAAATGGAATGGTTAAATCATCATGTCATCTTGGAGACTTTTTTTCTGAAGTTGTATTCATGCCCGTTGTGGATTTGATGTGAAGATTACAAGAAATTACATAGATGACATAGATGATTAAGTCTAGTTAGTGTAGTATGTTTTTGTTTTAAGGCAGAAGAAATAGTAGTTATGTTTCAGCATTACATACATGTGTTTATTACAATATTTATATATGTAAAAAATAGGGGGGAAAAGCCAGGAAAAATTAATCTGAAAAAGTGTGTATTGTTCTAAAGGATTATTTGTAGCTGAATGTGGAGTGGTTCTGAATTAGGAAGTGTGGCATTTTAAAAATGGCATTGTAGAATTTCTTTCTTATTTGACTTCGTCTCCTCCAACACTTAAATTCCACGTTTTGATGAAGGGTAAGCACCGGATCAAGTGCTCGTAACTGAGATGAGTGATTGCCTGTTCATGGTGCTGAAGTTTGGATGGATTGTAAATTCTCTGATAGTTCATCTGATAATAGAGGTACTAGTGATGAAAGCGGGACTGTCGGCCTTTTGGGTCTGTGATAGCTCTTTTGTTTGGTACAGCTCTTTATCATAACAGAAGCGACTTGCTTTCTCCGTATTCTAAATATACCTTTACTTTGTTATCTTCGAGTTACTTTCTAACATGGCTTTTACAAGACTACTTCCAGCTTTTTAGTCGTGGTCTGTGATATTCTGATGAAGTACTAAGATGAAAATTTTCTAACCTGCAGCACAGCCAAGTACAGTGTGGTGACATTTCTACCTCGATTCCTGTATGAGCAGATAAGAAAAGCTGCAAATGCATTCTTCCTCTTCATTGCCTTATTGCAGGTATTGTTTTATTGCTATGTCTTGTTTATAAATTGAAATAGTAAGGCAATACAGGTTATTTCAGTTACTATGCTTAACTGCAAATTGATTCTTAAATATATTTTAATAGTCATATTAATTAGGTATGTGTTAGATAATTGAAATTGGAAGACAATTTAGATAGTCTTTTCGAAGTAGTTTGTAAAGTCAAGCTTCTTTTTTTCTTATGAAGTAAAAATAAGTGTTGTCATAAAACATGGAACTGTTGACCATAGCGAGAAAAGAACATGTGAATTCTTGTGAAACTGCTGTTTAGATAGTGCACGTTATCCCTGCTTCTGTGTGAATTGCATCATTTGAATGCTTTTCTCGTGAAGAGAGGAGAAATAGAAAAAAAGGCATATACAGCAACTTTATCTTGTAGCTTTATGGTATTGTTTCTTCAAACCTACTGAGACCTTAGGCTGATTTGCCCACTGAAACTGGGTGACAGTCAGGCACAAATCAGAAAGCTCTGTGTTCTCTCTTCTGAGAGCTTTGCATAAAATTCGAATTTACTGGAAATTAATTTGAAATACAAATATAAAAGAGGTATCTCTTTTCCCTCTGTTTACAGCAAATTCCAGATGTCTCTCCAACAGGAAGGTATACCACCTTGGTGCCATTGCTATTTATTTTAACAGTTGCTGGCATCAAAGAAATCATAGAAGACTATGTGAGTATGGTTATGGGGAAGGCTGTGCTAAAGGCTGAAGTTTTCAAAAAAAAGCTATAAAATGCCATAAAGCCATGCATCTCTGAGTCTTGAGTCATTGCTCAACAGCAGCAAAATATCCTTTTGACTTTCAAAGCTCTGAACTTGACTAGAATTTCTGTAGCCCATTGAGATAGATAAGTATTTTCATTACATGTGATAAAAAAGAAAACAGTAGAAGTTAGGATGCTTGTTTTTACCTCTTCAAACTTGCTTATTCATGCTTTTATTAGAAAGACACTGAGTGTGTGATGCTGCAGTCCTGACAAATAGCAAATAGGTGGCCTTTTTAGATGGTCTTGAAAATGGGGGCGGGGAGGAGGCAAGCAACCTTGCACAGAGGAGCACAGAACATCCTGTTTTGGGGAAAATCTGTACTAACATGCTTGGATACCATCTATCAGAGAAAGGTCTTTCTGCTTGCAAAGTGCTGATGAATAAAATTATTTAGGTATCAGTCAAAACAACAGCACATAGAATGTGTAGTACAACTGCCATCTAAATATAGTGCTCCTTGTTGTTCCTTTTTTCTTCCAAAACCCAGTTTGAGACATAATTTTTTGCTGTTGTTACGGGTTTGAGCCTGACTTCCAACCTGGGGACTCTGTCTGAAGTTACTTTATAAATCATTTGGATTTGGGTGATCTGTGTGGATTTAAAAAAAAAAAAAGATAAAAAAAAGGCAAACCAAAAAAACAATCAAAAGCAATCCAACAACAAAAATGTAAAAGCAAAAGTGACCCAATGTATCATCTTGCAGTTTGTCTCCTTTTAGCTCTAATGGTTTTGGAATTTGTAATGAAGTATAATGAGGTGTAATAAATGTTTTGTTTCCTTGCAGAAAAGGCATAAGGCAGACAGTGCAGTGAATAAAAAGAAAACAATAGGTAAGACTAAACATTAAATTTAAGACTAAATCATTAAATACTTAAAGTGCAAATGGTGAATACTTACTTTTGGACAATTCTGTTGTTTTAACAGCCATGATGGTGGGGAATGCATGTCTAGTGGACTTGGTAGTTACCCATATTTTGAGATTTGTTAGGATTTTACTTTGCAGAATGTTTTAGACTGATGATGGTCTGACACCTAAGGATTAGGCATTGGGGGGATTATTAGAATCTATAAATTCATGTAATGTCAAGGTTGTCCAAAGGTATATAGTTCTCAGGTCCTCTGAGAAAACCAAGCAGTTTTCCTCCGTGCCAGACTCCATCCTTCCTCCCCCATCCCCCCCAGAAAAAAACCAAGAACCCCCTGAAACACCAGAAGTTGGTGTTAAGTCATTTTTCTGAGTGCTGCTGTCAATAAAACATAAGAAGTCTGGGAATTTTATAGCTTTACTTTCCTGAAGTGTCACTGAAATAAATTTTAACACTGATATCTGCTGAATGCCTGTGAGTATCCCTAACGTATTAATACTTGTTGGCACTCTGTACTTGAAGACATCACTTTGGTTTTCTTTTTCTCTCTTAACTGAAAACTTGTACAGAAAATAAGTAGAGCTTATCGATGGCCACCTTCTGATCGACCCATGCCATAGGGCAGGTCCATGTTCCCACGTTGGACAGCTTCTCTTGTGATCCTTTGTGCAGATCTGCAGGTGAAACACAGGGATTTGAACTTGAAGTAGAGCCCCTTTCTCCCAGACACACCCGAAGTGTCAGAAAGATAGAGGAACACTTCAGGAAACATGGAGAAGTGAACAACCTGCTAGCTCTGTGCGTCAGGTAGTCCTGCAAACATTATGCCTGTTACTCTAAGTGAATTCGGTGCTTGAAAATTTGGGGTTGATCATTAAGTTTGTATCTTCATAAAGCGTAGCTTAAGCAGTTCTCCGAGGCAGTTTCTCTACAAGAGTCTCTACAAGATGTTTCAAATGCTGTATACACTTGAAACTTGTTTCAAACTCTGTATTTATTAGTCATTGCAAATTGGCAATAATATATATATAGCATAACAGGCCTTGTAATAGGTGATAAGAAAGATGACCCTTTCTAAGGTTACAGAGCCAGTTATAATTCATTTGTAGCTAGAGAACATGTGGTAACAATCACTTCAAGGGAAGTTTATCACAGTTACTGTGGAGAGACAACCTTAAAGAACACAAGGCATTCTAATGGAGCTAAGGTGAACTTACCACTTGAAAAATTATTTTAGTTCAGGTTTTATTTTTTACATTTGAATACTCAAAATGAATTTTCCATCTGATACTTAAAACCATATCCTCGTACTTCTTAAGAGGAAGGCTAAAGAGGCTTATCCTTGAAACACATATGATCAGAATGAAAAGCTAATTTAGGTTCAGAGTGGGATTAAGATGAATTAAATTTAGGTTCTCTGTGTGCCTTTAGGTTCCTCTCATAGCTGAGTGATATCTAATCAATGTAATCAATGCATTCAGTATACAGAGCAGTTGAGCTCACTGAGAAGTAAACATCTGCTCTCTGCTTGGCTGTGTCCTGAGCTCCACTGCCTGTAAAGGCCAGTTGCTTATTTCAGCAGCAGTTATGTACGATTTTCATTTATCTTCGTGTTTGGTTTTTTAGAGCAGTGGTGTGTCTTCAAAGGGCCTTTGCTGTATTAAATTTACCATGGAAAACATTGGTTTGCTTTGCAGAGTAGCTTCGGTATGTAGGAATTAAATTCCCTTTGGAGCAAACTAAACTGAAAGTGCTGCTCTAGGTGAGCACTGCAAGTTTCAATTAGGAGATGGAACCTGTTAGCCTCTGATCCAGCGTGTCATATGTTTGGTGGCTTCACATGGTGTATATGGAGATGATGAATCAGGCCAGACTAGTTGTAATCCCAAATGAAGCCCCTGAGTATCACACTGCATAGATGTTATTACTGAGCCCATTAGAATTAAGGCATGAGTATTTCATGCTATATGGGGTGCCCCTGAATAGTAGACACGCACAGGGCTAGCAAACTGTGCCACAAGTCTGATGGGAGATGCTTGCCCTTCAGAAGCCACACTTGAAATGGCCCTACATGCCAAGGTGTGAGTGACATCATTAAATCCTAGATCTGGAACATCAGTACACTGGGTTTTAGTCTTAGAAAGTCTTTGCTAGAACGTTTATAGTGAAACTCTGTTTTTGAGTTGGAACAGTCTTTTTAGGTACTTGTCCTTCATTACTTTAATGAGGTACCCCTTGACAATGAATAATTTATCAATTTTATCCTGTAAGTATTCTAGAGTAGACCTGTCCTTTTCTGTCCTTTGGAGCTAAGCTCAGTAAAAGGTGCGAAATTGCAACCCAAAAATTTCAATGTGAACTTCAACAGCTAAGATTTTCCTTCTGCTGGATTTGGTCATTTGCTTTCAGCAGGGCTTTGAGCTTGCTTGGCATTTAAGACTCAGCTTTAAATGGGCAATTAGTAATGGTAGGGAATAAGATGAGAAATGAAAATTCTGTGGTAAATCATACACAGATGCTTCCTGATACTGGTTGACAGTGGGCAGTAATGCCCTTTGTTTTAAGGAAGGTCACTTCCCACAAGAAACAATGCTGCCTGTCTGCAGGTTAGTATGAAATGGTGCCAAGAAGAAATCAGACCGCCAACTGTTGTTTAGCAGGGGATAAAAATGCTACAAATATGAAGGACTGATTCTTCCTCTTTCTTGGATTCATGTGCCTACAGCTGTGGACAACAGTATTGTCTCATCTTCTAAAAACTACAGTTCTGGTCTGTATGTTAGTTCCTATTCTGGTCAGTGTTTGCTGCTGCTGATATAGTTGTTTTGAAATTTATCTGAATCTTGGCCATTTATTCTATGATACTAACCTTAAACTTTCTTTCCAGTTCTAAGAAATGGGATGTGGCAGAACATTATGTGGAAAGAGGTAAATAAAACCTGGGGATGGGAGGGAAAGAAAACAGATGTTGAAAAATTACTCTTGCCAAAATTAATTCGGAGGCCTAGAATTAGTGTACAGGATGTGAGAGTTCTCTGTCTCTTGGGATGGGGCCGGTGGGAGGCATCCAGTAGTCAAAAATCGCCCTGAGCAAGGCACCTGAGTACCCATCTTTAAATCCCAGTACTGTGTTACAGTCCAATGCTAATAAACTGTTGTGGTTTTGCTTGTGTAGTTAATATGTAAAGAGTATTTTGTTTGTAGTCCACATCTAGAAGAGTAACTTTCACTGCAATACCATACCTCCCCTGCAAGTCTGAAAGAGTCTTACTTTGCTGCCTGTGCTAAAAGGCTCCCAGGTTTTGAGACTAATTAGTAAGCTGCTTGTTCAAGTAAGGAACGCGAGCCCTGCTGCTTCTGAGGCACTCGGGACCCATGTTCTGTGAAGCCCTGTGCCAGGATCTGGTGAGCTTAGTTTCTAGGACTTGGAAGTTGCTGATATGCCTTAGGATGTATCGATCTAATTGTGGCTCTTAATGCCTTCTAAAGGATAAAATTAGCCCTCTTAGCTAATAATTGAGGAGAAAGTACCCCTTGTTAAAACCTCTGGGAAATGACATCAACCTCAAGACACGTAAAAGCAATCCTGCTGAAGTGTTAGGCTATAGTAGAAACTAAAGATTGCCAGGGCTTGTGGTGGCTACTGTTGGTTCCTGTTCATGCTGTTCCATGTCCTATTTTTGTAGAAAAGATGATGAATTGATCTTAAAACTGAACCTGGAATATAGCCCTAGGCACTTCCTGAATCGACCTGTGTCTATATCTGCATAATGTCCAGACCTGCATTTATTGTTAGGGAATAATAGTTCTGTAGTATCCACTTTGACCACTTCAAGGCCAAGTTTTGATGGGAGTTTTTTTCTGCTGAAATTGATAGGGAATTTATTTTCAGTGGGATCAGAGTAAAACTAATGAATCTGCTTGTTCAAACATGCCATCTGTTTCAATTTGTAAAAATTAATGTCTTAGAAGTATTTTAAGCCCATTTCAGACTTGCAGCAGTGCATTGGCACCAAGCAGCCTGATGCTCATCAGGCAAACCTGTTTTACTGTTTTGAGAGTGCTACTTGATTCTTGCTAGAGTGAAAGTTCCATGCACGTGACTAATTAAAGGTGGTGGAAAGTCTTGGGTCTTCAGTATTCCAAAATTTTGAACTCTGCGTATCTCATGCAGTTGTCAGGGAGGAACTGGACTATGTTAGGTATCTGTAGAGATGATACTACCTGCTAGTGACTAAGTACAAGCAGTGCATCTATGGAGAATTAAGGGAAAATGATAGTGAGGATTGGGTAGTGAAGTAATACAGAGAAGGAGTAGAAGAAACGCTTGATACTTGAGGGAGGTGAAGTTTAAAGATTTTTTTTTTTTTTAAGGATTGTTTTTTTTCCCTAGTGACAAAGTTTTTGCTATGTTAAATAAGACTAAAGAAAAACCCTTAAATTTGTATAATGGCAGAATTAAAGAAAAATAAGTTTTATTAAATAAAAACCACTGAAGTTCACAGTTGCAGTGAAAAGTACTCTGACTTTCAGAAACACTGTCTCTAACTGTTCTGTGCATGATGCTGTTCTTCTGACTGGGTGAAAGAAAATAACAAACTAACATTCCAGACAAGCAAACTGTTTGTTTTTCTTTTCCATGCTACTGTACTCCTGACCACAGGTAGCAGTAGGCGATATTGTGAAGGTCACCAATGGGCAACATCTTCCAGCAGACATGATCATTATATCTACCAGGTATCCAGAATGGGTGTGGAAATGATGTGTCTGATGAACTGAGGTGCAGAGGACTTGAGTCTCTGTATTTGCTATTAATAAAACCAGACATCAGATGGCACTAATTCTACTCCACATCTAAAGTCAAATTTCAGCAATGTCAAAACACTGCTTTACTAGGCAATGATTCATGTATTGCTGTAGATAGGCTCTTCAAAAAGGCTTCTTCAAGACTTCACTTTGTGAATTACAGGTACATAATACTGTGTATTGATGAGTTTGTTGGAAGACTGAAGGTCTTTTACACAAGCTTCATGCAGTCAGTGGCTCTATGGCCTTCTGAGAATCCCTCCACTTAATTAGGGAAGCTTAAGTTTTCTTCCAGTTAATTCCACTGAGTGTTCAGCATGTTTTCCTTCCCCTCAGGAATGCTTTCTCTTTAAACTGTAAATCTAAAAGGCTAGTCTCGTTGGCATCAAATAACGAAATAGCTTTTTGACTTGTTTACTGCTTGTCTTGGATACAACGCACATACGGCCAATCTCTTACATGGTAGCAAATAGTAGCCTGTTGAGTCCTGCTTGGTTTAGTTTGACTATGGGACAACTTTTCATCCAGATATGCTGACAAATGAAGCTTGGTCATAGAATATCCTGAATGGGAAGGCACCCACAAGAGTCATAGAAATCCAACTTCCGGTTGTGGGTAGGACACACCAAGAATCACGCCATGTGCCTGAGAGCATTGTTCAAATGCTTCTTGAACTCTGGCAGGGCTGGTGCTGTGGCCAGTTCCATGGGAAGCCTGTTCCAGTTTCCAGTCACCCTCTTCAGTGAGTGAAGAATGTTTCTGTAATAGCTAACCTAAATCTTCCCTGACACAGATTCATGCCATTGCCTTGGATCCTGTCATTGGTCACCAGGGAGAAGAGATCAGGGCCTACCCCTCTGTTTCCTCTTGTGGGGAAGTTACAGATCACAGTGAGGTCTCCCTTCAATCTTTTGATCTCCAGGCTGAGCAAGCCAGGTGTCCTCAGCTGCTCCTCATGTGGCTTCTCCACATGGTCCTTCACCATCTTTGTTGACCTCCTTCAAACACTCTCTTATATCTTTATATCTTTCTTATCTTGTGGCATCCCACACAGGATTTGAGGTGTGGCTTCACCAGTGCAGAGCAGATAGGGACAATCACCTCTTTTGACCGGCTGGCGGTGCTTTGCCTGATGCTCCCCCGGCACAGTTGGCCCTCCTGGCTGCCAGGGCACTGCTGACTCGTGATTAACTTGTTATTGACCAGGACTCCCAGGTCCCTTTCCTTGGCACTGCTTGCCAGTGTCTCGTTCTCCAGTCTGTACATATATCCAGGGTTGCTCTGCCCCAGGTATAGAATCTGGCACTTACCTTTGTTAAACTTCATGTGGTTGGTGGTTGCCTAGCTCCCTAATTTATCTAGGTCTCTTAGTTCCTGAAAGCATTTGAGTGGTGCTTGGCTTCTAATTTAGATTCTGTATTGTGTAGCCAAATCAAGACCATAGTCTGCTTAGACAGATGAATTTCAAACATAAGACAATATCACACAGTATTGTGATGGTAATAGCAGACAGTCTCACAGTCTTAAGCATGTTTCTAATAGCTGAGTCTTAAGACACCTTGCTGTTCTCTCATAACTTTCTCCTGTCTGTGTGCTTTTCAACAGTGACTGTAGGTTGCTCTGGTCTGTAGATTACAGTTCTCTTACCTAACCCAACTTCTAATGGAACTTGTTTTTCAAGCTTCTCTCTTTTCTCCTCCATCCTTCTTGTCTGTCCTGTTTCTGGGAGGCTTCATTTTGTTCAAAGCTATATGTAGAAGCTCAGTCTTCTTGAATTGTCACATGGCGAAGGATAGAGACATCTTTGTTCCATGATATACAGTATTGTATTTTTTTAAAACAAACGCCAAACTTCAAATAAGCAGTTGTCAACCTTAAGATGCAGTTAAACTTTGACATCAGTAGTTTTCTGTTTCATCAATGAGGAATATTCTACTTAAGAACTTCTCTAATATATTACACTAAAAAACCTTCTGATATATTTCTTAATTTGTGTGGGTCTGCTTTTTGTTCTACATTAGTCTGCTATTCTGTTCCACTAACCTGCTGTCATTAATAACCATATAATAATTAGAGAATTTAACCTAAGGCATGTTAATTTGGGAGAAGCTTTGCTTGAAATAAATAGCAATTTCTATGGCAATGCTGCTTTACAATTGGTATTCTCATCATTCCTTTAATGACAGTACTAAGTGTCCTCAGTTCACCAGAAAGCTCTGCATGCTCTGAGGGATTTGGGGTCTTATGCTTGTGTGTTGATCTTCTGTATCTGAGCTGATTGTCAGAGGTGAAACAAACAACCGTTTTTATCTTGACTCTTTTTCCACATAGAAAAAAAGGTGACATCAAATGAATTTTTTGTAAAGAAAAAATTTATGTGAAGGAAAAAAAACAAAAACGCTTGAATCCAAACAGAATTCTGTATGGAAACACTTCCACATTTCTGTGGAAATGAGAGGAACTGTATTGCAAAAGGTCTCCCTCCTGACCTAAGCACTTCAGTTGTAGTAGATAAAGTGTTTGGCAGAGGTAAGATTGGCATTAAGGTGGACTTCATCAGTGTTGTTCTTGGGTTCAGATTCATATTGCCCATACAGGAGGAGACAGACTCTAACTGTATTTTTTTTTTTAAGAAAAATTTGGAGAGAATAATCTAGTTTCTTACTGTATTACAAATGTACCTGTCCATTTCTTAATTATTTTGGTCCTAAGGAGCCTTTATTACTGACTCTTCTGCTGATTGAGTACCTTTGCTGTTAAAGCAGTTCATTGCTTTGGAAGAAAACTAGCAATGTATCAAGAATATGGGAAGTGATATGCTGAAGAAGCACTTGTTTTAATCCAGATGAGAAACTGATATTCCTTAGCAACCTGAGAAGACAATTGGCAGAAAAATAGCTTTTGGTGGTTCCATACAAAGTTTTGAAATCTTGAGTGGTACATCAGGAAAAGAACTGGTAGAAGTACCCTTCTATATCAAAGGTGCTACCCATGCAGAGCCTCTCCATGTTAGATGTAGCTAAGAGCTTAACTAGCGGAAAATTCAGCTCTATGAGGAGTATTTTTGCCACCATTGCTAAGGGCAGAAACATCTTTGGAAGATGCAGATCACAGCCCTCGATCTTAATCTCAAAGAACTTTTTTCTGATGCTCAGAAAAAAAAAGCTGTTTAGCACTGACTTGAGATGAACCTCCACAAACCCCTCAACTTTAAGGTGACCTTGCAGACATGGTCTTTAGTGTGCTCAATTCATAGACAGAACTCAATAGCAGAGAGCATTACCCTCTTCATTCCAACATATCCCCTTTTTATACTGTTCAATACTTGGTATTTTGTCCATAGTTCTTGCAATCTGAAACAATTTTATGGATTGCAATTCAAAATAATCCACTTCAGGCATCTAAATTTGTTAAATTCTTACTTACCTTCTGATTTAGACTTGTCTTTCTCTGTACTTTGGTGTATTACCCTATGCTTATCCAAAGACATCTGTGTTAAAGATGTACTTTCAGCTGACTCTTTCGTAGTTGGATACCACTAAAACAGTTTTCTATCTTATGCAGTGTATTGGAAGAGTCTCTTGTGGACTATATTAGTGCAAAAGCAGTATACAAAACAGTACTAAGTTTTAATATTGAAAATCTTATGCTCCTTCCAGTGAACCACAAGCCATGTGCTATATTGAAACAGCTAACCTTGATGGGGAGACGAATCTTAAAATACGACAGGTAAAACAAACTGAATTTTATTTTTGATTTTTTTCATTGAGGTATTTAATATGAACTATGAAGCAGCATCTACCTTAATTGACAACAATACAAGTACTTTTTTTTTAAAAAAAAAAAGGCATCTCTCTTCAGTTGGCTATAAGTTGCCTTTTCAACAGATACAAACCCAAGCAACAGTGCATCATATACAAGTGTACAGGAACTAATCTGCAGCAAGTATTTTAAGCCCTCAAAGACAAACAGACCTTGGTTGTGTTTTGCCAAAGGTCCAGTAAGTGGAATTTAAGTCCTGTACACAAAAAAGAATATCAACTATGCTTGTGATGAGAGGTGCAGTTTCTTCTGTCACGAGTACGATTCTATGAGCATTATGCAGAGGCACAAACTGAGAAGGACCTTTTATGTGTTTAAGTTAACTTGTTGTCTCTTCGCAGTAAGTATTATTTGGATCTTTCTAATTTGATTATAATCAACACTGTTGTTTATAGTGTTTAGAAATAGTTAAGAATCTTCCTTTTTTTTCATTAAAAAAATCATATTTGGATTTTGAAACACAGATTATTTGTTTTCAAAAATCTCTATATTTGCTGTTTCTTTACTGCATTTGTAGAAATGTGATTTACTGTTGCAGTTCTGCCTAAAAAGTCAGATCTTGAGTTTCTGTAAGATCTTATTTGCTTTGGGACACTTGACTAAAATACAAAAATATGGCCATGCTCTGGCTTGCAGTGCTGCAGTCAGATTCTGACAAAAGAAACAAGAAATGAATCCCTCTGTTTGTAGATGAAAAGCAGTGGAGCACTGTACACGTACTCTGAGATGGATTAGCAATACATTAGATTGCGGTTGCATGGCAGGTTGATCATTAACCTCGAGCAGGATTGGAGCATAATGGCTGCAGTGACCCAAGAGACTACACTTAGCAATGACTATATTTAGCAGCGGTAACACATCAGTGGAACTATACTTCAAGAGAAAAACCAGGCCTGTTTATACTGCTTCTCTTCTACTTCCTTTTCCTTGTGTTCAGTTTTGTGCTTTGTGGATAGAAAATGTTCTTGGTTAATGAGAGATCACGTAGGTAATATAATTGTCTTGTATAGAGAGTTTAAATGGATCTTGTTAGCAGGTTCATATATATATATATATCCATAATGAACCTTCCTTGCCCCATTTTCCTAGGTTGCCTTCTGATAACAATTTTTTACAGTCTCTTTTGATTTCATTTTTGCAGGGCTTGTCTCAAACTGCTAGTCTCCAGTCCAGGGAAGAATTGATGAAAGTCTCTGGGAGGATAGAATGTGAAGGACCCAACCGTCATCTTTACGACTTCACTGGAAACTTGCGCTTAGATGGCCAAAGGTATTAACTTGACAACAAAGCCGAAGTCACTTGGTTTGGAAAAATGCTTGCTGTGTTCTTTTAGTCTAAAACATTGAGCACATGCGTGGCTTTGCTGTGGAAGAGGAGAGTAATAATTAATAGTAGTTAATCAGAGCATCTGCCAGTATAGGATAACAGTTCTATCTTTGTATGGAGCCTTCTGGTTGTTATGGGAGTCCTGGTTTCTTTGTAATTGTGGTGAATTTTTTTAAAAAAAAGGTACATGTAAAAAGAAGGAGTTGGGGAAATGGTAGGGTTTTTTAGGGCTTTCGTGTTACACAAGATACACAGAGGAAATAAAAACCTATCCCTTCCAGCTAGAGCCAAAGGCTGCACCAAGGTCAGGTCTATAATGAAAAATGATCCGAGAATCTGGAGGCTTTATCAGTGTGACTTTCATTTGTTGCAACTCTTGGAAGAAAAAGTACTTAGTACTTGAATTCACAGATTTTGAAAGGTCGTTACGAACACAGAGGTTTCATTTGGCTGTACCTGTTTTCCTTCACAAAACTTATATTCTTTGGACAACTGTGTAGTAACAGATGGAAAAGTAGCAGATCATCGTTTGCATCTCACTTGAAAATCATGTGGTTAATACAGTTTTTCCCAAATGCTTGTGTATTGGTATATGTGGTACAGTGTGCTTGGAGCGGATGGTCTCTTTGCAAGTGTGATGTTTCTCTTCCCTTGATGTGAGAAAGTAGTAGCCAAGGTCAAGTGCAAGATAGGCTTATGTCTGCCACGTAAATTCTCAAGTTTTGGGTAATTAGAACAGCTCCCTTGTATCAGCTTTGCCCTACTGTGCTTTAGCAGGAAGTAGTCTTATGGAGGTTTGAGTGCTTTCTTCAGTTATGTGGACAATCTAAGGCCATTGTATAACCATTTTTTTTTAATTCCCCCCTCCCCCGCCCCCAGGTGTAAGTCTGAAAGTAGAATTACAGTCCTTAGAGTTACCAAGAATTGAAAGATACACTTCTTGCTTTGCAGCCCAGTTCCTGTTGGTCCAGACCAAATCTTGCTGAGGGGTGCACAACTGAGAAACACTCAATGGGTCTTGGGTATTGTTGTGTATACAGGACATGATACAAAACTCATGCAGGTAAAGTTTTTAAGGAGATTTAAGTATAAGCTGGTCATCTTTCCTGTATTCTCCTTGTCATTGATTCGATTTTATGAAAAGCTTTGACTCATTGTAGCTGTTAAAAACCTGGAGGCCTTGAGGAATACAAGGGTACTGTTGTATTTGAGTTTGCATGTGCACATATATAAACACTTACTAAAGTATTTGAAAGCAGTTCAGTATATAAAAACTAACTTTCATCTTGATTTATCTGGTAGCTGGATGATATTTAAAAGTGAGATTTAAGATCTGAGGACATAGTAAAGACCGTGGAATTGATTAGGTTGATACTTGATTATTTCCCTAATGGCACAGAGTGCCTGGAGAGACCAGCAATATGTAAGTGTTGCTCACTGCTGCTGACCAGCAGTGGATGGACGGGAAGTGCTTTAATGGGCTCGGAAAATAAAGACTGAGTTTGCCTCTGTTATTTTATCTTGTGTAAGCCATTGCCAGGCTCTTTTTTTTTTCTGCTGCTGTTTAGAATTCAACCAAAGCACCTCTGAAGAGATCAAATGTGGAGAAAGTGACCAACATGCAGATCCTGGTTTTGTTCTGTATTCTCCTGGTAATGGCCCTTGTGAGTTCTGTAGGTGCCTTATTATGGAACAGAACACACGGCGAAGTCGTCTGGTACCTTGGCTCCAACAGTGAGTATGCAGGCATTGAGCCAGGGATGTATCAGACTGTAGGGCCAGCCAGGCTCTTAGCTTCGTTAAATGAATGCATAAAATAAGAAACAGAAGAAGAAGAAACAAAGCCTCTTTGCTGCCTTTTTGATGACCCAATTTTATTTTATTTTTTTTTTTTTTT